>JABSTQ010005770.1:0-123274 GCA_013358835.2 Ixodes persulcatus
GGGCCATTGCTTTTTCTTGTTTATATTAATGACCTGCCTAACTGCATTCTTAATCTTTAAAACGTTTTGTTACGATTGTGTTTTTATTCACCAAATTCTGGATCCTGGTGATTGTTCCGCCCTTCAGTCTTACCTAGATATATTCATCTTGGTGTGTACCTGGCTAATGAAATTTAACGCTACCAAATAAATGCAAGTCGATGAGACTTTCCACGTCATTCTAATCATGTGTTACCGTGTGACTACTTACTTAACAATGTTTCTTTAATGCAGGTTTCCTCCTACAAGTATCTAGGCATCACGATTTCTGATAACCTTTCATGGCAAAATCACGTGGACCACATGACAAGTAACGCTAATCGTCCACTCGGTTATCTACGGCGTAACTTTTCTTTAGCCCCAACTAACCTAAGACTTATGCTCTATAAATCTTTAGTTCGATTAAAGCTAGAACGCATCATCAATCTGGGACACTAATATTAATTCTCTTATTTTACAAATAGAAGTCATCCAGAACCGTTCGGCGCGTTTTCATTTTTTTTTAATTACTTCCGTACTGCCAGTGTCTCTTTACTGAAATCTATCTTGACTTGCCCGATCTTTCATTGCGTCGTAAAATGCTCGTCTTTGTCTCTTTCATAAGAGTTATCATTTTAACTCTCCCCTCAGTGATTCTCTCTTTCTGCCACCATCGTATATTTGCTCCCGCAGCGACCACCTTACAAGGTTGGCGTGCCAAGCAGCCGCACTAATTTACATTTCTACTCCTTCATTCCAAAACTTGCGTTTTGGATGGGAATTTCGGGAACTGGAACCACTCCACGCCTCCATCGCCCTGATCACCGACACCGTTGCTTCAAATCTGCCATCCGCAACCATTTTTTGTAACCCTGCTGTTGTGTTTATGTTGACGTTTATTATTATTTTTTGTGTTTATTTCACCCACTCCTCTCTCTAATACTTCGGCCTTGAGAGTAATAAATAAATGAAATGAAAAAGGTGTCTATGTAATTCAGAAACATGCATTCTGCTGTTGCCACTGGTCCTGCGACGACACCAGTGTTTGAGGAACGGGGGCGAGAGGTGATGCCGAGGCATCGATCACGCCAAAAATTATGAACAGCGGGCTTTACAAATTGTTTTGGTTGTTGTAAATGTTGGTAAAAGTAGAATAAACGCATGCAAAGATTGCCGTAAATCGTTTAGGCCGCCAGAACTCGACGCACAGTTGTGATGTATCCTTTAACTTACCGCCCAGAGCCGCTATTGGTGCAGCGTTCGTGGCAAGAACTCGATGAGCTGATCGAACTCCGGCGACGTTACGCTCGCTCGTGTCTGTGGACACGACCTACGGGATGTTGTTGTAACCGCGAACACGCTTGGAGCGAAGTCCGGGTGGTTTCGCTCACTTGACGGTGCTCCTACGCTTATGGTGAAATATCAAGCATACTCTTCATCACTCTCATGACAAAATTAACTCATCCGTAACGAAGTGCTTCCCGCAAATGCGATCTGCGTTTGATGGCGTCCAGTCGCATCTTTTCACGGCGCCTATCAACTCTCTCCGACGGATCAGGCACGCGGGAAACTGGTAAAAACTTATGCTCGACCCTTTTCGAGCTCTTTCAGAGCAGCCGCAAGCTACGCAGCTCTGCGACATTTTCGCTAGCAGCTTAAGTACGACGACTGGTATCGAAACGCCGTAGGAATGCCCGGTCCGCACGGCGACGTCCGCCCACGCCTCTCAGACTCAGACCGGAAGTGCGACCGAAGCGCCACCCCACGGCGTGACGTAACGAACCTGAGCTCGTTGTATAACCATAATTGTGCATAGGCTGAATTTCAATGTGGGACTGGTAGAATTCGAAACAAGTTCTGACACGCATAGCTGATAAAAAAAAAACCTGAAGACACGGAAAAAAGGGAGACAGGACAACAACGTAATGTTCCGCCGTGTCTTCGGGAATTTTTTAGTAATTATGCACCACCATCTCTCCCGTTACAAAGGGAAGGGCACACGCGATTCAATTTAATTCATTCCTGGTGCGTTCTTCTTTTGCTGTGAGCCTGTGGTGCCGTGATTCACGTATTTATGTTATCGTTGTGGATCTCTGGACATATTTCTCACTAACATCGCCTTTGTGAAAGAAACGTAAGAACTACCAGTCGCTGCGTCTCACCACGATAACCGGAGGCATCGAAGGACCGTGTTATAACGCTTACAGCTCCAACTTGTTCGAAAACAACGGCTTGGTAAGCACAATATTTGCTTTGTCTAGTGTAAATGGGGGTTTTGAGGGGTTCATTTGTTTTGGTCGTGCACAGTGTTTCTTGTACTTGTTCTGTGTTTTTGATTACAGTACCTTAACCAAATGCTGCGGCTTTCATAGGCCGTCCGTTTTCGTAATTAGTGAGGTGATAAGATAACATTTTCACTCGCACTCCGCGTAAGGATTGTAGAGCCAATTTATTCGCACCCCGATCACGGTGCTGGGGCACTGGAGCGTAAACTGCGTGCGTACCGGCTCAGGACAAAGGCTACGTTCCGTCGTCGTGTGGCAGGCGTTGCAAGCGGAGGAATGGGTAGTGATATTTTCCTTTAATTAAAGGGTAGCCAATCGTTCTGCAGAATCAGTCCGAATAGAAAGAAACACTCTTTACTGCTATTTCACTGAGTGTAGAAACAATACATTTTTACATATATATTTGACAATAAATTAACTACTTGTATAAATCTGGGCAAAAATAGTGGCCTAATGTATTACCAAAAATTTCTTTGAAGGAAGACACTGACAGGGCTGCCTAAATGTGAGGTATGTGGGAATTATTTCATTTTCATAAATTGACGCATTTGAAGGACCTCCGCTTTCTCACTGGTTTCATTCGGTTGCCCGAATTGTCTCGTTTCTCCTGCTTTATGTAGAGCAGAAGTGTTGATGTTTCAAAAATGCATTCTCCTGTAATGTACGACAGCTCTGGCACGTTCAACCATGAACTGAAAGTGAGGCAGCAACCGAGGTCTGCATTTGGAGCTTCTCAGACCATGTTTTGTCTCTTGCAAGTTCAAAAAAAGACTGCGGCTGCTCCAGCCCTGTCTTCATTGGCGGCATCCGCGTGTATCGTATCTCCTTGTGTTGAGTGATCTCTGTCAGCCACTGAATGTTTTTTTCTTTATTCTGAAATCTTCCTTTTTGGCTCTTTAGTTCATGGATGCTGCATTGTGATCAGTCATTCCTACGTCTTTCAATGTACGAAAAGCCTCCTCAATTGGGGGGCTGCCTTCCGCAACGTAGCCTAGGATTTCGGCTGTGCCTAATTTTTTTGAGGAGTTGGAAGTATGCAACGTGTTATGACTGCTTTCGCCTCCAACTTGTGTGTCCT
Organism: Ixodes persulcatus; assembly: GCA_013358835.2. Lineage (NCBI taxonomy): Eukaryota > Metazoa > Arthropoda > Arachnida > Ixodida > Ixodidae > Ixodes > Ixodes persulcatus. The sequence goes on from JABSTQ010005770.1 coordinate 3,382, forward strand.
CAAATATTTATTTTGTTTGTCAAGGAGTATGCATCTCGGTACTCATGCTACAACTCTTCAGGTTTGGTTTTTCAGTGTAAATTTGTTACCACGGAGTCCAGGTCAGCTTTCCCCAGTTGCAGCAGCAGAGTGCTCTGGATGTTAGAAGGGCTTTTACAATGGTTCGGATGGCCTCTTTGTCCGCACCCCACGCCTTACTGGTTCTCTTACAAATAGGTCTCTGTACCTGTACTCATGTTTACTCTAGTTCGGGCTGCCATTAGGCACTCCGTGCTGTTTATTCAAACGTGACTCTGAGGATCTTCAAGCTCGGATGTATATTTATTTCTTGTCTCATGAGTCGGAGTCACACTTGCTCAACAATCTCTTTCCTCTGGTCCCTTGGTCTCGCGGTGGCCATGTATTGGGCTTCAGGGGAGGGCTCCATCCTGACTTCTTCCATGTACTTTAAGACTCCTTCGATGCTGCCCGAATGAAAAATTCATCAATGTAACCCTGTTTGGCAGTCAATGTTTTCTAGTGGACCGCTGACTGTGCCTGACTGTACGTTAAGCATGTCTGATTGGCCAACAAGTTACTCTGACCGACAGTCAAACTCCAGTCAGTCTCCGCTTGTCGGCTTTCTGATGGTTTCCTGGTGGCAGTCGGCCGCCACGAAATGCCGTCAAGATTTCTTGGTGGCGATTCTGATTGTACATCGATTGTCTCTGACTGTACGTCAAAAAGCTTTGACGTGCAGACATACATACGGTCAAAGGACGTAAAGTTCGTTCGGATTTACTATTTCGTCAAATCTACGAATACGAAAAATAATCTATGCACGAGAAAATGATTTCGGGAAGTGAGCCCATAAAACCGCTGATGTTAGAGATATGACAAGCAGGGCACCCGACAACCCTGATCAGAAGCCCGCCGAAACGCCGAACACGCCATTTTCTACTTTCGCTTCGCCCATAGAGGCTTCGCCGAGCTTCCATGAACGATCGCTCTCGATTCGTTTTGTTTGCCCGCTTGCTCCAACCTGTCGATCCTGCCCGGGCTCTACAATGTCTTATGTTTTACTAGAATTTCTCCTCGACAAGATTCGGTCTGTCGTGAGTTCCGACTATGTAAGGAACTTTAGTGGTGTAGTTGAAGACGACAAGGTGTACCAGGTCAACTGGGCCGGAGACGCGAACAAAAGGAGGGTTCTACGACGCGAAAGTACTCTACATGGCAGGTGAGTAGAACTGAGGTACGGCGATGGATGTAGGAGTGCTTTGCATAACATGCTGAAGGCTTAACTGCATATGCAGCCGAAGCATTCTCTTTAGAGCGATGCACTCATTGTCGGAACCTCGAGCTGCAATACTGAAATGCTCTTGACTCGGTTCGAGAGGTTTAGGCTAGAAAGTTTATACATTTCTATCTGGTGTGTGCTATTGGCATTACCGCTGTGTCGCAGCTCATTATTATTGTTTCATGATGAGCGCAGACAAAAAGCATCCGCGAGCGTAGTTCAGATATGTCTGCTGCTCGCGTTCGTCCGTGGAAGCCAGGGCTGTCTGTCGTGGCATGCATGCTTGCTCTCTAGCTTCAACGGAGTCGCATACGTTTTGTGAATTAAGGTGTATATGGTCGTTCCGAAAGGCTCAGACACCGAGGGCGTTTCTCTGAAACATGCTTAGGGTGCATGTGGGACCATTTGTAAAGGAATGTCTTTTTTGCCTGAAAAAAGCGAATTTCAAAAGTGCAAAAAAAAATAGATAAGGACGGGTACGCACTTTTCCTGAATTTTGATGCCGTGAATTACAATCATTTCAAGGACTTGCGAACCGTTTCATAGCCATGCAAGATGGCCACCTCGGCTTGTGAACCGTTTCATAGCCATCCAAGATGGCCATTTCGGAATAGGAGCTTTTATATAAATGCTGCCCTTGTTGATGAAATTCCCTTCGCAGCGGCAGTCAGATGTCATCTGATGGACCATCAGGGCACGTTCCACCAGGGCTGCTGACTGGCAGTCAGTGTCCCAAATTAGGTATCTTGATGGAATCTTCAATAGGGTGCTGGTGCTGCTGGTCGACCAGGGAGCGACTCTTGCTCCGGAGCGTGACATCATCCACTTATATCGTAAACCTGAGATTTTTAATGCTTCTCAGTCTCCTTGGTAGTTCTGCCACTACCATGTTGAATATCGTGGGTGATATCACTGCCCCTTGTGATACACCTTGGTTGGAGGGTATGTTCGCGGCACGCTTGTCAATAACGTCGCGAAGCAACTGGTAATCGCTGCAGACGGGCTTCCCATACAAAAATGTCCTATGGTCGGCTATAGAAAATTTTTTTTTATGGTCGGCTTTAGCTATATGGCCCAATTAGCTAAAGAATTTTCTATGGCTGTCTTTAGCATTTTTTATGGTCGCCTTTATGGGCCTTTTTAGCTTTGTATATGGCCCTATCGCTGTCCAGCCATAGCGTTCTTTAGCTTTTCTAATAGACGGCTAAAGACTTCTCTATGGCTTACCCTATGGCTCTCTTTAGCCAGCAAACTCTAACAACAATTTTACTTCAAGTTCCCCTGACTTGTGCAACGCTACATGGTAGATATACATACGTACATCTCTGAACACACAGAATACTGTCACGAATGACGAGGTGAAACGAAGAGTAACTGGGAAAAACTGAAACGTTTAATGGGGGCGAACTTGTGCCCAAAAACAAAAAGGAAACAGAAGATAACAGCAGGGCGTCGCGGGCGTCGAAGTCGGCGAAAGAGCAGAGTCGAACGCTGGGGCGAAACTGACTCGACAAGGTCGCGGGCGGCCTCTTATCTAGAGTGAGTCACTATCTCGAAGATTCCGCGGAGAAGGTTCGAGCGTAGCGCGCTCGGGGCGAGAATGAACAAGCACTTTCTAGAACAACAAAAAGCAGGAATAAATGATAGAAGTTACGTCCGGAACAAGAATAAACGAGAACTTTCTAGAGGTCCTTGACCGAGCGTTGCTTTCTCGGCCCTGCGCGCGGCATTATCCCCCCCTTTAAAAGTGCATCGTCCCGATGCAACACAAAACACAAAGCCACAACAAAAGGATAGCAGAATCGGGAGCCACAGTTCACAGTTTAACGAGAGTTCAAAGTTCTATCGCTCGTAATACGGCTTGAGCCGCACGACGTGGACTACTTCGGGTCGTGGTTGGCGTCGTCTTGATGGTCTTGTTCCGTCGGGAAGCACTTCGTAGTTTAAGTCCCCGAGACGGCGAAGAACCTTGTAGGGTCCAAAGTAGCGCTTGAGCAATTTCTCGCTGAGACCGCGACGACGGATCGGCATCCAAACCCACACTCTGTCTCCGGGCTGGAAGTGGACGACGCGGCGACGAAGATTGTACCGGCGAGCGTCGACACGCTGTTGATCGTGGATTCGAAGGCGGGCTAGTTGGCGTGCTTCTTCTGCTCTCTGGCTGACCACATGGGCATCGTCGCATCCGTCATCCACAGGCTCATGGGGCAGCATCGCGTCCAGCATGGTCGTCACTTTTCTTCCATGCACAAGCTCGAATGGTGTAAGCCCGGTTGTTTCTTGAGCTGCGGTGTTGTAGGCGAACGTGATGTATGGTAATACCTCGTCCCACGTCTTGTGCTCTACGTCGACGTACATGGAGATCATGTCGGCGATCGTCTTGTTGAGCCGCTTCCGTTAGCCCGTTGGTCTGCGGATGGTACGCGGTGGTCCGACGATGGCTGGTGTGGCTTAGCCGAAGAACTTCTTGAGTCAGCTGTGCCAAGAAGGATGACCCGCGATCTGTGATCAACACTTCAGGTGCGCCGTGTCGAAGGAGTATAGATTCGACGAAAAACTTGGCGACTTCTAGCGCTGTTCCCGATGGCAGGGCTTTCGTCTCGGCGTATCGTGTAAGATAATCGGTCGCGACGATAATCCACCGATTTCCTTGGGTCGATGTTGGGAACGGCCCAAGTAAATCCATTCCGACCTGCTGGAAGGGCGTAGTCGGGGCAGGTATCGGCTGCAGGAGTCCTGCTGGTTTCGTCGGAGGCCTCTTACGTCGTTGGCACTCATGGCACGACCGTGTGTACAGGTGGACTGTTTTCGGGAGTCTCGGCCAGTAGTACTTGTCACGAATCCGGGCGAGCGTCCTGCTGTAGCCAAGGTGTCCAGCCGTCGGGTCGTCATGGCATGCTTGAAAGATTTCTTCTCGCAGGCTGGCCGGAACAACCAGCAGCCACGCAGGGTTGCTCGTTCCAAAGTTCTTCTTGAAGAGCACGCCTCGCCGCAGAACGAAGCTTGACAAGTCTCGGGCCAAGACTCGCGGAACTGAACTTCCTTGACCTTCGAGGTGGTCGATCACGGCGCGAAGTTCGGGGTCGTCTCGTTGAAGTGCTCCCATGTCGGTGTCCGTAATTGCTCCGAGAAAACGGGCGTCATCGTCGTCGTCGGTGCTGTCGGGAGGAGATTCGACTGGGGCCCTAGACAAACAATCGGCGTCATTATGCTTGCGGCCAGACTTGTGCACAATAGTCACGTCGAATTCTTGCAGTCGAAGGCTCCAGCGAGCGAGGCGTCCTGACGGGTCCTTGAGGCTGGCGAGCCAACAGAGAGCGTGGTGGTCCGTGACAACGCGGAACGGGATCCCGTACAGGTACGGGCGGAACTTGGTTAACGCCCAGACGACAGCGAGACATTCCTTGTCGGTTGTTGAGTAATTTTTCTCTGTCTTGGACAGTGCCCGGCTTGCGTAAGCGATCACCCTCTCTGCTCCGTCTTGTCTTAGGACGAGCACCGCACCTAGCCCGGCGTTGCTAGCGTCTGTGTGGACTTCCGTTTCTGCTGATGGATCGAAGTGTCCGAGGATAGGGGGCGACTGGAGTCTTTCCTTCAGTTCGTTGAACGCTTTTTCATGCTCCTCCCCCCACTGGAAGTTCACGTCGTCCTTTGTCAGATGCGTGAGCGGTGAAGAAATCTTGGCAAAATCGCGAACGAAACGTCTGTAGTATGCGCACAGCCCAAGAAATCTTCGTACGGCTTTCTTGTCTGATGGCTTCGGAAATTCGGCGACAGCGGATGTCTTTGCAGGGTCAGGACTTACACCTTGAGCACTCACGACATGGCCCAGGAACTTGAGCTCGCCGTAAGCGAACCGACATTTTGACGGCTTCAGTGTCAGTCCGGCATTCTGGATAGCCTGCAGCACGGCTCGCAAACGCCTCAGGTGCTCGTCGAAGTTGCTGGCGAATACCACGACGTCGTCGAGATAGACGAGACAACTTTGCCATTTCAAGCCGGAAAGAACGGTGTCCATTACGCGCTGGAACGTCGCCGGTGCTGTGCATAGTCCGAAGGGCATCACTTTAAATTCGTACAGCCCGTCTGGCGTGACGAAGGCAGTCTTTTCACGATCTCGTTCGTCGACCTCGATCTGCCAGTACCCACTCTTCAGGTCCATCGACGAAAAGTATCGGGCGTGGCGCAGCCGGTCCAGGGTGTCGTCGATGCGTGGCAGTGGGTAGACGTCCTTTTTTGTGACGGCGTTCAGTCGGCGATAGTCAACGCAGAACCGAAGAGTCCCGTCTTTCTTTTTCACCAGGACTACCGGTGAAGCCCACGGACTGCTGGAGGGCTGGACAATGTCGTCATTGAGCATTTCTTGGACCTGCTTCTGGATGACTTCTCTCTCTTTCACAGAGACACGGTACGGCGACCGATGAACAGGAAGCGCGTTGTCTTCAGTGACAATTCGGTGTTTCGCAACGGTCGTTTGGCGCACCTTCGACGATGTGGAGAAGCACTCATTGAACTTTGCGAGAAGGTCACTGAGTTGTCGTCGTTGTGGGGTGGGCAGGGTTGGGTCGATGTCAAACTGCGAAGGCGGCGTTGTTTTGGGTGGCCACGAAGAGAGGTCTTCTGATATTCCGGCGATTGCGGCTGAGTCCGGGAGTTCCTCGGCGTGACCCACGGCGGTGCCTTTCGTAAGGTGCTGGGCCTCCTGTCGGAAGTTCGTTACGAGTGCGACAGTGTGTCCGTCTTGGAGCTCCGCAACGCCTCTTGCGATTCCGATCCCTCTTCCTAGAAGCAACTGGAGGCTTCCTTCGAGCAAAACGTCGCCGCAGAAAGTCCCATCGACCCCGACGGGTACGAAAACACTTGACCGCGAAGGGAGGTTCACGTGGTTTGCGAGGACTCGTACCGCGGATGACGTCGCTTTGGGTTCCTCCGGTGGTGGAGCGGGTTTTCGTAGCGTCAGCCGGTTTGCTCCGAGGTCGATGACGGCGCCATACTCGCTGAGAAAGTCCATTCCGAGAATAACGTCCCTCGAACAGTCTTGCAGAACGACGAACTTGACAGGGCACGTCTCACCGTGGATCTCGACGCGAGCGGTGCATCTCCCGACTGGCGTGATGAGATGTCCGCCGGCGGTTCGTATTTGGGGTCCATCCCACGGCGTCATGACTTTTCGAAGGCGGCGGGAGAGCCTCCCACTCAATACTGAGTAGTCTGCTCCGGTGTCCACGAGTGCCGATGTGTCGAGGCCGTCGATAACAACGTTTAGGTTGTTGGACACCGTTGCCGGGGCGTCGGTTCGCTGGAGGGCGTCGGGAGAGTGGGAGTGCTCCGGCGTTCTTGGAGGCTCTTTGCTTTCGTCGTTTTCGGCAACGTCACCTCCAGGCGTTGCCGCACTTAGTTTTCCCGGCGACGCAGGGGAGACCGGCTTTCTCGGCGGGGTCGTGTCGCTGGGGACGCTGAACGTCGTGGCGATGGGGAGCGGGCTTCACGGCGGAGAGACGACACTGGGGAGGGCGAGCGTCGGAGGTACTCCTCGATGTCGCGAGGGCGTTCGCCGTACCTCGGGCGTGGGTCGTTCGGGTGGAACCCACGCAGGCCCATTTGCCGGTAGGGACAACGGCGGTAGATATGGTCGGCCTCCCCGCAGTGGTAGCAGATGGGTCGTCGATCCGCTGTCCTCCACACGTCGGTTTTCCTTGGCGCCGGCTGTTCTCGGCGGTCGTACTGACGTACTTCGTCGTTGCGTCGGGGGTACGCCTGCGTTGGTGGATCTCGTCGTGGCGCCACCGGGTAATGTTGAGCAGTTGGCGGCGGTCGTCGGGCCACTGCGGCGTAGGTCAGCGTCGGTTCATCGGCTGCGGCCACGGTGACAGGGGCATCCGGAAGGAACGCTCGCTGAACCGCGTCCCGAACGACCTCGGCAATAGAGACTGAGGCCGGGCGCTCAGCAGTCGGCAGAAGCTTCTTAAGCTCCTCCCGGACGACCTCGCGAATGAGCTCTCGAATGCCCGGGAGGCCGTGGGCAAGGTCGCAAGGGTACTGCGGAACCGCGCTGACGCCGGGTAACCTCTGGTAGTGGCTGGCTCGGGCCTGCAGAGCACGCTCGATGTTCGTCGCCTCCGTCACAAATCCTTGAACGGTTGTCGGTGGGTTGCGTACAAGTCCACCAAAGATGTCGTCCTTCACGCCACGCATCAAAATGCGCAGCTTCTTTCCCTCGGTGGCCTGAGGGTCGGCGCGGGAGCTCAGGCGAAGCACGTCCTCCACAAAGCTCGTGACGCTTTCATTGGGGCCCTGGGTCCTCGATTGCAGCAGGTCTTCGGCCCTCTCCCTTCGGTGTTGACTGGCGAATGTTCGCGTGAGTTCGTTCTTGCAAAGGTCCCACGAGGTCAACGAAGCTTCATGATTTTCGAACCAGCGCCTTGCAGTCCCTTCAAGCGAGAAATAGAGGTTTTGCAGGCGCTGTTCGTCACTCCACCCGTTGTGGCGAGCCACGCGTTCGTACTGGTTGATCCAGTCTTCGACGTCCTCGTAGGTCTCGCCGAGGAAGGGAGCAGGTGTCCGCGGAGCGACGGGCAGGACGACGACGGGCGGGGTGGCCATGGTCGCGATCTTGCTCTTCCGTTTCTCGGGCAAGAGACCAAATTCGGGGGACTGACCTCTGGTACGACGGCTTCTTCGGGCTTCGGCGTCTTCGGCGAAGGGTAACCTTCCGGGGCTGAGCACGTCGCTTGGCCGGGATGTCTTCGGAGGGGTACGCTCAACGGGCATAGAATGTACTACCCCGCACCTCCACCAAAAATGTCACGAATGACGAGGTGAAACGAAGAGTAACTGGGAAAAACTGAAACGTTTAATGGGGGCGAACTTGTGCCCAAAAACAAAAAGGAAACAGAAGATAACAGCAGGGCGTCGCGGGCGTCGAAGTCGGCGAAAGAGCAGAGTCGAACGCTGGGGCGAAACTGACTCGACAAGGTCGCAGGCGGCCTCTTATCTAGAGTGAGTCACTATCTCGAAGATTCCGCGGAGAAGGTTCGAGCGTAGCGCGCTCGGGGCGAGAATGAACAAGCACTTTCTAGAACAACAAAAAGCAGGAATAAATGATAGAAGTTACGTCCGGAACAAGAATAAACGAGAACTTTCTAGAGGTCCTTGACCGAGCGTTGCTTTCTCGGCCCTGCGCGCGGCAATACACAGAACACAAGCAGAACACTACCCCACACAACAGCAACAACGTTGCCTCACCGGACCCCCGCCCCTCTCTACATCTGCTTTGTTCGCACTAGCTGTATATATGGCAGTCTAATTTCTGAAGCCGACTTTGCCGGTGACCCATTATTTGTCGCAAAAACACGGACAGGCGGAGCAAGTATTACTCGTACTTAATACATTATTTGAATTGTCTTTTGGAATAGCCCCCATCTATTAATTCAACACCCTGAGCAAAGGAAATGTAGATCATTAGGCTAATTAACTAAAATTTATTAATTATATTTTTAATAAGTTTGATAAATCGTGTTGACAATGAAGTGTTGAAATGTAGTACACTGGTGGTAAACATTGAAATCAAGCTATTGCTTGATTGCAGTGCAATCTATTTTCAGTTTTGGTGGGGTAATAATTAATTTTAATTGTTGCACAAGTATTTCAATGGATTTTTCAAGCAAACAATATTACTGGTTTTTAAGACTCGTTTCCACAGCAGAGAACATAACTTGGGTCATTCTTTGTCACCGGTATTACAGAAATTTAGTATTGCTTTAATTTTCTAACCTGGAGCGTTTTTCCTATAAAAAGTAGGTGCCGGGAATGATAAAGACCCACGAACAATGACTTGGGTATCACAGCAGACGACTAAAATGAGACTGTCTACGGTGATATAATCCGACCGCTGGAAAACATCAAGTTGCCCAAGTCAGAAAGTTCAAAAGCTCGTTTTGAGAGTTCTAGTAGATCGTTTAGCTGACCGCCGCTGCCGCCGCGAGCATGGAGGAGGAATTTTTAGACTCGTTGCCATAAAATTTTCAATGGACGGGTAAAGAAAATTTATTGGTTCCCAGTCTTTAGACTCAGGGCCATAGAATTTTCTATAGGCGGGTAAAGACAATTTATTAATCCCCAGTCTCTAGACTCGTGGACATAGAATTTTCTATAAGCGGGTAAAGAAAATTTATTGCTTCCCAGTCTTTAGACACAGGATTATAGATTTTTCTATAGCTGGCTGTAGCGGTATTTATGGATTCCTACGCCGACCATAGAAGACCATAGGGGGTGATAGCCTGCCATAGAATTTTCTATAGACGACCATAGACTATTTTTGTACGAGTTTGGCGGTTACGACACGAGCGTAACCGCCGTGTCGAGCAACTTGTGTCGTGGACGACGTGTGCCGTAAACAGTCTCGTATTGCTGTTCACGGGGTTTTATTTTTTTGGAATCAGTCTCTGTGTATTTCTGATGCAGATAAACTCGTGCTGCGACGCATGGCCTCCACGAGCTTTGCAGTTGAGGGCGGCTGTGCCGTGCGGCAGAGAGGTGCATTCGGTGCTCTTCTTTGTGCTTGCCTTGGTCAGGGCAGCTCGCAGCTCCAAGACCTTTCTAAGTTAGGTCGCTGTGCTATACCTGGCCACAGGCATTTGAAGGACACTCGATAACATGATCCCCTGTCAGGCACTGGGGGAACGAGAGCGTTCTTGCCCAAGGTAAAAGCTAATTTGTTTGAAAAAAAAAAAATTAATGTTGGCAAGCCTACTCGATTGGGCCCCTGTATTGTTTCAATGTCACAAGGACGGACAGGGTGGCGCATTTCACATTTCATGGCGCCGCAAATCGAAGCGATGAGGCATCGTTAGCAAAAGCAGCTACAGAAAAATTTACCTCGTCGAGTCGTCACCCTCAAATTCATTGTCCAGGGTGACGCGAGTCAGTTTGGTAGGTGGACATCCGTGTTCACATCAAGCGGAGTCGTTAAACCCTTTTCCCACTAACTTTGCAAGCACGCCAGTGCAATGCACGTGACTCAGAGCAGAAAAGACACCTGTCTCTGCTATCTCTGCGCCTTATTGCTCCCAGAGATTCGGTCGAGTGTCCTCGATTGAACGGCCCGACATTGCTCGTATTTTCCGAAGCTTTCCTAACCCCTTTGGGGAAAGGAAGGGGAGAGGAGGGAGCGCACGAGCTGCATTCCAGTGCCCGGCGGTTCGTCAGTCATGGCGCGGCCCACAAGGGGGACAACAAAAGGGGCAATGTCATCATAGCCGGAACTGCCGGCACGAGAAGCTTGCCACTACTTCGATTGATGACCAAGATGGTGGCAGCTGTCGTCCCGCTACCTGCTTACGTCTCCGATCCCTGCGAACCTGGCGCTGGAAACTCGGAACCGTCTTCTGTGACTTCGAGTGTCGTTCCCTCAACACAGTTCGTCGTCTGGACGGCTCTGCTGCTGCCCCTACAGGCGGTTTTCCATCCCGGTTACCTGGACCTCGTCCGCACACCAGCTGCGCGTGGCACAATGCGGCCCTGTGGGTGGGTGCCCGTGCCGATGGTGACAACAAAGTGCGTCATCAGTTGGCGCTCGTCGCCGTAGTTCCTGGACCATGGGACGTTTCATCGCGCAGTGACCTTTCTTCCTACACAAACCAGCCGAGGCCCCTGGACCGGCCAACGCTGCTCTGGTAAGCCTGCCAAGAAGTAAGGGCTGAAAACGCCGCGTGCGCTCTGGACTCAGGCGTTCGTCGCGACAAATTGTTCGTGAAGCCTTACGGCGTGACTTTAGGACGATGGACGTTGCGAACGTTAATCTCTATGTGCACCGTTGCGTTTTTGGTATTATTTTTGTGTTACTTCATGGCATGCCATTTTATACTTTTAGCTTTGTATTCGAGAGTCAATAGATTAATTTGTATTTTCTGAACCTTCCTTAGCATTAAAGAGGAGGAAATGTGGAAACCACGTGCTCCTCGTCTCCCTATCTAGGCTTAGATGAGACAGGCCGTGGGGCGTCGCCATATCGGGGCGCGTCCGGGATGCGAGGCCAGGCCGTATTCCCTTGTACACGGCTCTCCCTCGCAATCTCGGGTGATTTGCCTCAGGCACGCCATCGGGGCCTTGATTTTTGGACGTGTCCGCCCCTCTAAGGAGCGAACCTACTACCGACAACCCGGGCGAGTTCATTCCCGCATGCTATATAAGACGGCCCTGAAGAACGGCCGGGGGCTCTCGTCGGGTGACGGCTATGCTCCACGGAGCTCAGGCTCTTCCCCTTTTCGTGATTCTTTCTATTGCGACAGCGCGGAGTCCGACCGGTGATTCTGTCACAGTGAGAGAGCGGCAATACTTTGGACTTCACTGAGGGCATTGCGTGTTGACACTTGAATGCCTTGCAGCTGACGTCATTTTGTCCGCTTTCCAGCAGCCACAAGAGAAGGGGAAGGAGGGGCTCTCCTCTCACCGGGACTCTGCTTTGTGTGTCTGAGACTTGCCCAGACATCGCCTTTCTCCTTCTAGAAGGTTATAGACCTTTTCACCTTCCGTCGCATGGGCGCTGCCATCTTGGAATCACGTGATGCGGCCGCCATTAGGTTGCTTCAACTCGTCGCTTTGCTCTCCCCTCCGCGCTACCCCGCGCCTTCGCGGATGCGTTGAATTCGTGTTTTTCGTCGCATTTCACCGCGTTTCTTACCTCACTCTGTAATGTGTCATCCGGTACTTATATATTTACCGTATAATTGCATTACATGATTATGTGAACAACTTCCGCGGTTAATTTTTTAACACATCTTGACTATTTTTACCGTCGGCGTGCCGGGTATACGTGTGAAGAGGCTATATGAGAACATGAATCAGCGTTAGCGCTCACGCACATTGAACGCACATATGACTCAAGACAGCGCAAGGGCTCAAAGGTCAATAACTTATGAGAGTTCAGGTTTGCTTACTAATAGTGGCGGAACATTCGCAATAGGAAGCACAATGTAAGTATATAATGATGGCGCTTTTAGGATCTCAAGTAAGGTGACAAAATACTCAGTGTAAATAACCACGTGTGTTTCCTGAAAGCATCGTGTTTTGTGTTTATAACAGATCTAAAACAGATCAAACTACGTGACGCCTCGAGGCCTCGCCTGCTCGCCCCAGAAGTCAGAGCTCCTCCTCCTCAAACCGGTGCGAGCTAAACAACTCCCTTCAGACATCGAGCTGTACTCGCGGGGAGTCCGAATTCCGGCGGTTAAGAGCATCCGGGTTCTCGGGCTTCGTATCCAAGCGGACGGCAACAACTACGAGACGATCAACTCGCTCAAGGCAACGACCTACCAGATCACACGACTCATCTCGCGCATCTCCGGCCGTAGATTCGGCATGAGAGAACGGGACCTGGTCCGACTGGTCCGTGCCTTCGTCGTCAGCAAGATGGCATACGTGCTCCCGTTCCTTCGTCTCGGGGTAGCAGAGAAGATCAAGCTCGACTCTCTTATTCGCAAGTCGTACAAGAGGGCGCTGGGTCTGCCCGACTCCACTTCGAACGACCGTTTCGCGGCCCTCGGAATCCACAACACGGTGGACGAGATCGTGGAAGCTCAACGCCTATCTCAAATGGAACGTCCCACGAGAAGTACGACAGGTAGCCATATTCTCCGCAGCCTAGGCATTCGCTACGACAGTCAGACTGGGCCCAAGTGCGCCGTTCCCACGCAGGTCCGGACCGCACTCCTGATCCAGCCCATCCCGAAGCACATGCGCCCGATACACCACGAGGGACGCAGGAGTGCGCGTGTTCTGGCTGTACGCTCCCTGCTCAGCAAGGAACGTGACGGCTACTACGTAGATGCAGCCGACTACGGCACCGGCAAGATGGTCTCTGCTGTAATCGATGCCGGGGGGTTCCTCGTCGCGAGCTGAAGCATTGACACTACGGATCAGGGAACGGCAGAAGAGGTGGCCATCGCCCTCGCTCTCCAAACGTACAAGGCGCGCTTCGTTGTGAGCGATTCACAACGGGCCATCCGACAGTTTGCCAAGGGCCGTGTGTCGCCACAAGCAGCCAGAATTCTGCGCGGGTTCGCCCCCGCGACATCTCCCATCAAGCTGATCTGGACCCCAGCTCACTCGTCTCTTCCCGGTAACGAGGAGGCTCACAGCGCAGGCCGAGGATTGATTGGCCGGGCTGGCCTAACGCTGGACCCCTCCACCACATCGTTGGCGGGGAGAGAGGGGCTGGTCACTTTCCGGAACGCCCTCGACTACTACGCGGGCGATCGCGCTCGCTACCCGCCGGCGCACTCCGCGCTGGACAAGGCATCGGCGGTGACCTGGTGACGCCTGCAGACGAACTCCTACCCGAACCCTTCCACGCTCCACAAGTGGTACCCGGATCGCTACTCCCCCAAGTGCAAGCTCTGTGGAGCGAAGGCGAACCTGCGGCACATGCTGTGGGAGTGCGCACGACTCGATCGATCGAAGTATCTCAAGATCTCCGCAGTCACCAGTCAAGACGACTGGGACGATCTCCTCAAGGCCTCCTCAGAGGAGGTCCAAGAAGCTCTTGTCCGATGGGCCGAGGACGCCGCCAAGATCCAGGGGATCGAAGCCGCCGTCTGAGGAAGACGACCGGGGAAGGCGACCCCTCGCGGGGCAGCTGACACCGATCGCCTAACACTTCATCTGGGCAAATAAAGATTTATTCCTCCTCCTCCTCCTCCTCCTCCTGCGCATGATGACCCGCAGCTTATTGCCGTCGGTGGCTCGTGGGTCGGCACGGGCGCTCAGGCATAGGACATCTTCTACGAAGCTTTTGACGCTTTCGTTGGAGCCCTGCGCTCGAATCCGGAGACGACCCTCTCCCGTCGGTGTAGGGTGGCGAACGTCCGCTGCAATTCGGCCACACAGATGTACCACGACATAAATGAAGCCTTGTGGTTCTCGAACCAATGCCTCGCAGTACCCTCCTGCGAAAGGTAGAGGTCCTGGAGGCACTGCTCCGCAGTCCATTCGTTTTGGCGTGCTACAGGCTCGTAGTGCTGAATCCAGTCTTCGACATCCTCGTGGATTTCACCGTGGAAGGAAGTCGGCGTACGAGGAGCGACGGGCAGCTAGACGATGGAAGTGCCGGCCGGGTTCTGCTGTCGTCGTCTTGGTTTTGGATTTCTCGGGCAGAAGTTCAAACTCAGGGGGCTCCCCTTCAGTGCGGCGGGTGGCTCGGGTTTCCGGCTAGTCAATGAGTTCAGCTTTCTGGGACTTGAAAAGGATCGAGCCCGACAGCTCTTTTGAGGGGTATGTTACACTGGGACAGAATGAAGTACCCAGCATCTCCACCAAAATGTCACAAATGACAATTGATGTGGCAATGATAACTGAAGATACGAAACATTTAATAGAACTAACTTGTGCCCAAAACAAGATAAAAAAGACTAGCGTCGCAGGCGTCGATGGCGGCGAAACAGCAGGATCGAACGCTGGGACGAAACTGACTGCGGTTTGCCAGGCGAAGCGCCTTTTGTAGCCACGTGGGCTTCAGGAACATTCGGCCTAGAACGTTCGGCGCGTAGAGTATTCGTATCTTGATCAGACGAGAAAGTTCTCGAATTTGCTATTCGCGTCTCCAGCTCGTCGCTCGCCCTCCCGCGGCGGAAACGGGAAGCGCTCTAGTGAGGGTCCCCCAATTCTCCTGCTCAGCGGGCACGTCAGAACTGCTCGCGATCATGGCTCGCTAAATGTCGTTTCCGAATGCAAACAACACTCTTCACTGTCCCAACGTGGTGCTGCAGCCGGTATGGGATTGTACCTTATTAGAGAGTTTGAGTATTGCGTATTGAAGCAAACGCAAGCGCTGTGCGTTTCCGTTAGGGTGGCCAGCTCCACGTTGCGCGTGCGTACGTTGCCGTGCTCCGATCCAAGACCGCAATTCTGGGCTCCGCGCGCGCGCAGCGTGGAACATGCAAAGCTAACGCAGACACACAGCGCTTGCGGTCGCTCGTATAAGTAATATTGAAACTCACTACTGTTTCACCGTTTTCCAACACCAACGAAACGTGCTGCAGTGAGCAGACGCGCAAGCAGGTAGCTGTTCCTTCGAACTGGAAAGGCTGAGGATGGCAAAACGACGGCGAGCAAATACGAAAGCAAATGAATATTAAAAAAAGGAGTAATAATTAGAAAAATAATCCGTTTTTTTTTTTCTGGGGGGGGGGGGGGGGGGATTTGGTCTGGAAGAATATTGGCGGCGAGTTCGGAAGTTTTGCCGATTGTCAAAAGTGGCTACTTTGATAGCAGCCTCAATGAATCTAATTTTACATGAACTTCTCCCATTAGATGGAATGTTGTCATTGATTTCAGACTTTATTTATTTTACAACTTGGTAATTAAAAATGCTGCGATTGGCACCAGTGATGACAATTAGCACACATTAGATTGTCATACTTGTTCGCGCGTTTGAAATTATGTCATAAACAACAAATTATTTTCGAGGTTGAAAATTGCGTAATAAAATATCCTTATATTAATATTTATATTATTATTAATACAAATCGGAGCAATGTATGCCCCCAATTAACGCTACGACCACAAAAATACGCCATTTAACCATAATCGTTTTTTCTCAAAGGTGTCCTTTTGTTTTCTTTTTAGCAAATGAAGACTTCTGACATCGCTATCAAGATAGACAAACAGTCAAACACTGAATGCAATATAAACTCATATGCGTCACGCGTTGCTTTAAAACACGCACACTTCAGCTGACTGACTCGGATTCCGTCTTTGAATTTTTCTAGTGAGAACATGTGAACATAACGAATAAATTGGATTTATTATGTTATTCTTGTGCAGGGAAAGATATTAAAGCAATAAATCTCCTGAATACCCGAAAAGCTATTGAAAGGCCCGCAGTTCATTGTTTCATATGACAATTATGTGAGCGAGGAAAGGCAGCAAGAACGCACAAATATTAGCAATGAATTTTTCAACAACTACCGCATTCTATGTTACCTCTAAGGTGTAAGAAAGACCCTGTCTTTAAAGGGACGAAGGTTTCCGCAAACAACTTCTTGGACTAAATAATTACGGTGCGAGACACATTTTGAGTTATGAAACAATCTGAAATTAAGACCGGTACCAAGAAATGAAATCCAAAATAAAGGTTAGTTTCGGTTTTGCTCCTGAATTAAAACGTACCTCCTGGCCTAAATATTACGCTAAATGCCGTTGTTGTTTTCAGGATAAAGAGGTGACTTGCGCTTATAACACCCTAGCTCCCTAGTATTACCAGAAATAATTTGTGTCGCTCAGTGAAGCCAGCAAACTTGACAGGCTCAGCAACGGCACACATCTCCGACCCTCACTGAACCGGTCGTTTTGAAAAACGAGGGGCGCCACCTATAGTGAATTGGAGTCGCGAATAACGCCGATTAGAAAGAATAAAAAAAAAAAAAAAACATTCCGCTCCCCGGAATGGAACTCATTTCCTCTGTGCGACAGCCAAGCGCCGTAACCATTCGGCCACGTACGCGCTCGGTCAAGAACGGGAGTGGCAGTATTGCCAGCAGAGAGAACGCTATGCGTATTTTAAGTTAATCATGTCTCCAGTTACGGTCACGTGACTACAGTCTCCGAGCGGGTGATAAGGCAGAGCATGGCACTTGCTTTCCCGAAGGGCTTTCCACTGCTTGGTAGTCCACTCACATGGCATCCACTGCACTATCGACTTTGAGACGGCGTCACAAAAGGATAGAAGTAAAAATCCTCTCGCTGTGTTCATTGTTGGTATGGCCCCTGAAGATAAGCCTATTGTGAGCGCACCCCCCTGCCGACCTTGAAGGAGCGTCTGCTTTGCTACTCCTTCTCTCTTTTTCTCTCTCTCCCTAAGCTGAAAGTGGGGTAGAGGGTGCGCGCTCCTCGGACCAATCAACCCTCGGATGTTATCCCTTGACTCCGCTCTCTGCGCACGGTTAACGGCTGGAGCCTGGATTGTCTTTATAATACTTGCCAGCTCGCCTGTGCCCTAATTGTTTCAGTTTGGAGTATCATCAAGCAGTAAAAGTGTGACGGATGCCGCACTAGCGGTTCCCAATCCCGGAATGCCTGTCTGCTGACCTAGTTTCATGTGTGCTGCGGCCTGTGGGGCTGTCGTGGATTTCAGCCGTAAATTATATATTGTCCGCGACAACGTATTCGAAGTGTACCAAAGTTATCTGTGTTCGACAAGTTCTAGTTTGACAAGATTACTTCTACAATGAGACTCTTCGGGAGTTTCGATGGCGCATGCAATGCAGCACCAGACAGTATTCCGCCATTTTTGATGGCGTGTTGCGTGCGGCTCAGGACTGTGGGAAGCAGAGGTGGTCGCGCGTTTAGAAGTTCACCGACATGCACCTATGATGTTCCGTTGTCGACTCCTGCAGCGACAGCATGCCTTGTCGCGCTTTAAGTTTCTTCAGGCGAAACATCGAGGACGGCTTGTAGAGGCAGCCTTCAAGGCACTCCGCGTTTGCAGTTGCCACTTCAGATTCATGTTTTCGTTCCTTTATTTTATTATTGTTGCGTAAATACAAGTCAACTCCCACGTTTGCAGTTGCCACTTCAAGTTCATGTTTTTGTTATTTCCTATTCGTGTGTAAACACAAGTCAGATCCCACGTTTGCAGTTGCCACTTCATGTTCATGTTTTCGTTCTTTTATTTATTTTTAGGTGTAAATACAAGTCAGCTCCCTCGTTTGTTGTTGCCACTTCAAGAAACGTTCATATTTTGTGGCTTTCGCAAACTAATTTGTCGTCGCCAAACGCGTCCGCCATTGACCCGGGCAAGTTTTTGATCTGATTAGGGAGCTACGCTTTAAATTTTCTTTCTGATACGAGTACAATGTCGTCTGCATACATTAACCCTGGCAATACTTGATTTACTTTATGTCCTTCCTCCACGTAAGTCAGGTCAAAACCTAGGTTGCACTGTTCTAACCTTTTTTCCATCTCACTGAGGTATATCATAAAGAGCAGGGGAGACAATGGGCAACCCTGTGTAAGACCTCTTTTTATTGCTGCTGGTCTTGTAGTTTCGGCTTCCCATGTTATAACCACTCTATTCTCCGTATAAACCCGTTCTAGAAACTTAATCATGGTTCCCTATAGTCCATATCCCTTCAGTTGGTTCCAGAGTTGTTCCTGATTCAGGAACCAACTGAAGGGATATGACCCTCTGTGACCGAGTCCCGTTACGCCAGTAAAGGAAATAATAGAAGAATGTCGATATAGAAAAAGGAAAAAAAAATGTCACTACGCCTCAACAGTGCCGAAAATTAAAAGATATATTTCGACGACCAACGAAGATTTGTCGCCCTTGGCGCTTGAACGGGGACTCCATAATGAGGTAAATTTATGTGAGATCAGCGGTCATTGTCAAATCGCCCATTAAGCTTTTCACATCAACGAGAAGGCTCAACTACAGAGTTAGCATCCATGGACGAAGACGGCGCAAAAAAGCGGCAGTGACGCGTCGATGCAAGCTAAATTTGAGGGGTGGCAGTTGCACGGAGCGAAGAACTTCAGCGGATCCTTTCGAAGAGGGACGAAGAAATCACTCAATTAAGGCAACGCATCGCAAAGCCTTCTAGCCGACAAAAAAAACTGTACCCGCATTGACAACTGTCTACTCCGCAAGTGCTGCTAGGGATAGCGTTTCCCTGAGAGCCGTGGAGACCCTGGTGTGCAGATTACTGTCCCACTAATTGAGAGGCTCAACTGCTTCGAAGCCGCGAGTTCGAGAAGCAACTCTGGAAACAGCGGCGAAGGCTCCTCCGGCCAGCAAGGGCAACAGCATTGTGCGGCCCGTGTGGACAAGCTCCAGACGCAGACGGTCATGCAACGTAGACCGCGCAAGCGGATGCCAGCCGCAGGGGTGAAACCCGGCACCGCGCCTTGCGGAAGTGGAGAACTTAGTGCCCTAGCGTCGGGGGACCGTCGGCTCAAGAGCAAGACGTCTTAAAGAACCCTAATATTTTTTTTTTACATTCCGATCGGAACACACGTGTTAAAAAGACAAAAACAATTAATTTTAAGAGCAATATTGACGGCGATATATTTATTTTGAAATTCTGCGCCAAAGTCCATGACGTCACGGAATGGTCATTCGCTCAACAAGATGGTAATTCGCTTTTTCCACTTCGACGTGAGGGCAAAGCCCATTCAACTCTCCTCCACGCGCCCAAAATGCCGAGAGAAAAAACAAGTGGAAAGGAGATGACGACCGACTAAATCCCGTCTCGTGCCGTCAATATTGGTCAAATTTTTTTTTTGTCGCATTAAAATAATTTTTTTGACACGCGTGCCCCAACAAACTGTTAAAAAAAAACATTTTATTTCTTGTCAGGGTTTTTTTATTGGATTGTCCCTCGCCTACGTGAAGACATCTCGCCGAGACAAAGTCTTCGTCTGGTGCTCATAAGGAACCGAGTCTTTCGGTCCGCCTTGTTAGCTTTGTTATTAAACTTATATAGTCCTCGTTAAACAGTTATTTCGTTTTACTCTACTATATAAATATGTAGCGCCAAAAGCGCGAGACTCAAAGCGCGAGACTTAGAGCGGCGGCGCCAAAGCGCGAGACTTAGAGCGGTGGCTCACGCGACGTCAGCAGCTACTGACGTTTCAAGCGCGCGGCACGAGAAGCACCGACGGGACGAGCTCCGGATTCGAACAGAACAGCACGAGCCTGGCAGCGTTCGACGATGTAGCAGAGCGTCTCAGCGAGCAGAGCGGTCTCAGCGGAGTCCCCTTTTTACGTTCTTTTCAGTTTTTGTGTGGTTATAAAGTTCAGTTTGTTGATTTGCATCGACGGACGTCTTTCTTGAACCTCCACAAATTGGTGACCTGAGGAACGCCGCACCTCTGAAGCCTTTTCCCTGCTGCACCAAGCTCATCAACCGCTTCCAGTCGTCATGGCGCAGTCTAGTGAACCCGCCACTGGTGGACTCTCAGCTTTACACCTTCGACTGCCTCAGTTCTGGCCAGCGGACCCTCAGATCTGATTCGCTCAGGTGGAGAGCCAGTTCGCCACGGCCCGGATAACATCACAAAACCAGAAGTTCCACCACATCATCGCAGCGCTTCCGCCGAACACCGCAGCGGAAATTCGGGATCTTGGTCCTGACACCGCCGGCAGACTCCCCCTACGACACCCCCAAGGCGGAGCTCTACGGAGGACCACGTCGTCGGAACAGCGCCGACTACAACAGCTCCTCACTTCAGAGGAGCTGGGCGACCGCAAGCCAACACACTGCTGCGGCGCCTTCAACAACTTTTGGGTGAGAAGGCGCCGACATTCGATTGTAGCGCTGCTGCGCGAACTTTTTCTGCAACGGCTCCCGACAGGCGTCCGCATGGTTCTTGCCGCTGCCGCTGGACTCAACCTCGGGGATCTGGCAAAGCTCGCGGACTCTGTCATGGAAGTCGCAGTGCCCACCATCGCACACGTCCAAAATCAGCCCGGACTATCGCTTCCCACGACTCCTTCGGCCGAAGCGGTGACACCTCCATGTGACGTCAACAACCTTCGCGAGGAGTTCCACAGGGAGATTGGACGACTTTCTGCCCAGATCGCCGCTCTCACCGATCGCATTCCAGCAGGTCAACGATACAAGGTCATCTCTTCCCGACAGCGTAGGCCTCGACATCCCTCGCCCTCTCGAGGTACGTGCTGGTACCATCGCACTTTCGGCACGAAAGCAAAGAAATGCGTTCCACCTTGCACAGCCTCGGAAAACCCCGAAACCCACCACTAGAGGCGGCGAGTGGTGCCGGTTCCGAAACCAGCCGTCTCTTTTTTGTACTAGACAAGAATACTGGTCTTCGGTTCTTAGTCGACACCGGGCGCCGCAGTAAGCGTCCTACCCGTGACGGCCATGTCAACCAAGCCGCAACGCGCTAACGTCACCTTGCAGGCCGCAAACCAAGTCCGCCATCGCGACGTATGGTGAACGAGCTCTCACCCTCAACATCGGGTTGAGAAGACAATCTAAGATGGATTTTCCTGGTTGCCGACGTGACGGACCCGATCCTTGGAGCAGAATTTTCTCCACAACTATAACCTGCTAGTGGGCATGCAACGGTTACGCCTTGTAGATGCCACGACTCACCTAGCTGTCCAAGACATAGCATCCATCTCACCGCTCCCACAACGTGACATTCCAACCACTACAAAGTTTGAAGATCTACTCCAACGATTCCCGTCGCTCACACGTCCCGCCAACTTTCTGCAACCAGTAAAGCATGACGTGACACATCACATCGTAACATCCGGACCTCCCACTCATGCTCGTCCACGACGCCTCCTGGACGAACGGTTGAAGATAGCGAAAGCGGAGTTTGAGCACATGCTTGAACTCGGCATCATCAGACCATCATCCAGTCCATGGGCATCACCCCTCCATATGGTGCAAAAGAAACTCCCTGGTGATTGGCGGCCCTGCGGAGACTACCGCGCTCTGAACAACTCCACCGTTCCAGACCGCTATCCCCTACCCTATATCACAGATTTCTCGGCGTCCCTGGAGGGAGCAACCATCTTTTCAAAAATTGACCTGGTCAAAGCGTACCATCAGATCCCCGCGGAACCAAGTGACATACCGAAAACAGCCATCATAACACCTTTTGGACTTTATCGAGTATGTGAGGATGCCTTTCGGCCTTCGTAACGCGGCCCAGACATTTCAACGGTTTGTCGACAGCGTCACCCGTGGGCTTACCTTTTGTTTTGCCTATGTCGACGACATCCTGGTGTCCAGCGCTAACGCTGAGCAACATCTCGAACACCTGGAGATCCTTTTCCAGCGCATGGCGGAATATGGGCTCATCATCAACAAGGCCAAGTGCGAGTTCGGCGTTTCACAACTGGATTTTCTTGGCCACAGGGTCGACTCCAAGGGTGTTCGCCCCCTTCTATCCAAAGTCGACGCAGTCAAGAACTTTCCAACACCGTCATCACGCAGGAAGCTTCGCGAGTTCCTTGGCCTCGTGAATTTCTATCGCCGTTTTCTGCCGCATTGCGCCACCGTCCTCCAACCCCTGACTGATCTTCTAAAGGGAAGTCAGCGGGACACCACACCTCTACCATGGTCTCCAGAGGCAGCGGAGGCATTCCTAACCATCAAGTCATCGCTCGCAGAAGCCACAATGTTGGCGCACCCGCTCGCTGGTGCACCTCTCTCTATCATGACGGATGCCTCGGACGTCGCTGTAGGAGGAGTACTACAACAGTTCGTTGGCGGAAACTGGCAGCCCCTTGGGTTCTTTTCCAAGAAGTTGGCGCCAGCCGAGTCCCGGTACAGCACTTTTGAACGAGAACTACTAGGCATATACCTCACCATCAAACATTTTCGGCATTATTTAGAGGGTCGACAATTTCACATCCTCACCGACCATAAGCCGATAACTTACGCACTTCAAACGACCAGCAACCGTCTCTCTCCTCGAGAGAGTCGGCACCTTTCATTTATTGCGGAGTTCACGAGTGACATCCGCCACATCAAAGGCACAGACAACTCGGCTGCTGATGCGTTGTCACGGATACCTTGCTGCAACGCCATTCCCACCGCTGTGGATTTCACCGCTCTAGCAGCAGCACAGCAAGGCGACCAAGATATCCCGAAGCTACGATCCGCATCTAGCAACCTTGATCTGCGTGAGGTGTTACTGCCAGGCTGCGACACAACAATAATTTGTGACATGTCCACGGGATCACCCCGACCGGTGGTACCTCCAACGTTTCGGCGATCCATTTTCAACTCACTGCACAACCTTTCTCATCCCGGCATTCGGGCGACCCAACACCTCATCGCCCAACGCTTCGTTTGGCAAGGGATGAACAAGATGTGCGTGAATGGGCTCGCACGTGTCTGCATTGTCAGCTGTCTAAGGTTCATCGACATACCTTTGCACCTTTCGCCACAGTACAGACACCCACCGCTCGCTTCGACAACATCCACGTGGACATCGTCGGTCCTTTGCCACCATCCGACGGAGCCATCTACATGCTCACTTGCATAGATAGATTTACCCGCTGGCCAGAAGTTTTCCCCATCGCAGACATCCGCGCGGAAACCATGCGAAGACAATCGTCAGTGGTTGGATTTCACGATTTGGCGTTCCGTCATCTATTTCCACCGACAGAGGCGCACAATTCGAATCTCGTTTGTTTAACGAGACCATGACTCTCGTCGGGTCCTCCCGAATTCGAACAACAGCCTACCATCCCGCTGCTAACGGCCTTGTGGAAACATTTCATCGTACCCTAAAGGCCGCACTAAGAGCACACAATGACCCGAACAACTGGAGCACACTTCTTCCCATCGTGCTTCTAGGCCTCCGCACAACACTCAAGCCAGACTTGGGATGCACTGCCGCAGACCTAGTCTACGGGCAGTCACTTCGCCTCCCAGGAGAAATGTTCGTGACGTCTCCTACTTCTACCGTGCCCGATCCTTTCAGCTATGCCACCCAGCTTCGAGAAGTTATGCGGAACCTGCGTGCCACACCAACAAGGCATCATGACCGTCATCCGACGTACGTATGCGACGAGTTAACCTCGGCCACACATGTTTTCTTGCGTCGAGACGCAGTCAGGAAACCTCTGCAACAGCCTTACGATGGCCCTTTCAAGGTCCTCGAAAGGCGCGACAAGTACTTCGTTCTTGATTTGAACGGGCGGCATGACACCATCTGCGTCGACCGCCTGAAGCCTGCTCACATTGAACAGTCGTCCGCATCCAGTCTACACCCTCTACATTGGCCGCCTTCATGCCAGCCATCGGCACCATCCTTACGAGCCACCGAGCGTCAGCATCATCGCTCCGTCTCTTGGGCACAACACCGCCCCAGCGACTCCTCTAGGGGGGGAGCCCTTGTAGCGCCAAAGCGCGAGACTCAAAGCGCGAGACTTAGAGCGGCGGCGCCAAAGCGCGAGACTTAGAGCGGTGGCTCACGCGACGTCAGCAGCTAATGACGTTTCAAGCGCGCGGCACGAGCAGCACCGACGGGACCGAGCTCCGGATTCGAACAGAACAGCACGAGCCTGGCAGCGTTCGACGATGTAGCAGAGCGGTCTCAGCGGAGTCCCCTTTTTACGTTCTTTTCAGTTTTTGTGTGGTTATAAAGTTCAGTTTGTTGATTTGCATCGACGGACGTCTTTCTTGAACCTCCACAAATATATTGAAGTTCCTTTGCGACTACATTTGGTGACCCGGTGTTCTTTAAGCAACCTTTTCGCGACGAGCGCCATGGCTAATGGCGACGACTACGCCCAAACGTCGGCGCAGCAGGAACAGCAGCAGCAACCGCCTTCCGTGGAAACACTGGCTCTGAAACTCCCACCGCTTTGGCCCGCTCTCCCTGCGCTATGGTTTGCCCAAGTAGAGGCCCAGTTCAGAACCCGGAGGATTACGGCACAAATGACGAAGTTTCACCAAGTCATCGCCGCACTGTCACAAACTGAGGCAGCTGAAGCCCGGGACCTCATCCTAACCCCTCCCGATGACAACCCGTTCGGCGAACTGAAGCTCGAACTCGTACGACGAACTTCGACGTCAGAAAAAAAAAAAAAAAAACGTTTCCAACTCTTGTCGGCCGAAGATATTGGAAACAAGAAACCTTCCCAGATGATTCGCCGCATGGCTAAGCTGCTTGAAGAAATGGCTACAAACGTGGACGACTCCATCCTGCGCCAGCTGTTCCTGCACCGCCTCCCGCCAACCTATACATGGTTTTGGCGGTGGCGGCCGACATTCCACTCTACGACCTCGCGGCTCTCGCGAACAGGTGGTCGAGGTGGCGTCGCCCACAGTCTCCAGCATCCAGGCTTCTCCCCAAGCTCAACAGGCGACTGTGAGTGCAGCCTCTGCTTACCCGTCCAGCGCCGAATTCTGCACGCTCCAATAGGAAATCCGGAACCTGACAAAGGCCATTGCTGCACTCGAAACCGAACGCGGTAGATCTCCGCAACGCACTTCGGGCTACCGCAGCCGGTCTCGCTCCGGGTAACCTTCCACCAACATCTGCTGGTACCATTCCACATTCGGGGACCAAGCAAAAAGGTACAGACCACCTTGCACAGCGGGAGCAGGAAACGGGATGCCCTAGCACTGAAGTTGGCGAGCAGTGCGGAAGAAACCGGGTGCAGGCTTCTCTTCGTCAGAGACAAGTCAACTGGCCTCCAGCTACTGGTCAACACCGGAGCCGAAGTCAGCATCCTTCCTGCATCCGCCAGCATCCTTCCTGCATCCCTCTTACAGGCACTGAACGGCCCATCCGTCCCTGTTTTTGGAGAACGATCCCTGACCTTCGACCTTGAACTCCGACGTACCTTTCGTTGGATGTTCTTGATCGCCGGAACTCGACACGCAATCATCGGTGGCGAATTTCTCCGGCATTTCGGATTGTTGGTGGACGTTCGCCTCAAGCGCCTCCTACACGCAACGACGTATCTCTCCGTTTCGGGAGTAGCGTCCAGAACGTCATCGCTCCGCCTTGCCCAGAATCCAGAGAACGATACCTGCCGTTTTTCTAACATCCGACAAAGGACAAACGCCTGCCTACAATGCCAACGCTCCAAGGTTCACTGGCACACAGTCACGCCCCTTGCAAACTTCCCACTGCCGGACAACAGATTGGAGTATGTGCATCTAGATATTGTAGGACGTCTTTCTCCATCCGAAGGTTACACGCAGCTGCTCATTAAGGTGGATCAATTCACGCGCTCGCTAGAAGCCGCCCCTATCGCAGATGCTACAGCGCCAACCGTTGCTCGCTGTTTCATCTCGACTAGGATCTCCTGCTTTGGAGTGCCGTCCAGGGTCACAACTGACCGGGGTCGCCAGTTTGAATCAAATCTATTCAGGAAGTTGACGCAACTCCTCGGCACGACGCACCTGCACATTACGGCCTACCACCCTTCAGCCAAAAGTCTCGTCAAGCGACTCAATCGCGACTTGAAGTCCGCCCTCACGGCCCACGGTGACAGCACCCGCTGGACGGTGACCACCTCCAGAAAGAGCAGCATCGGTCGCTGCCTACCGAAATACAAGAGAGAGTCCCAAACCCATGCAGCACATCTGAAAGCAGAGTCAAGGGCTCGAACCAGCAAAGTCAGGAAAGAGGCCTGGGAGATACCATCAACCAATGAGTTAGCCATCCACCGCGGCCGTAAGTGCAGCTCCCTCCTCTCCACTGACATGATTTGTTTGGTTTGAACCGGTCGACTTTTAGCTGAAAATTTACGGGTTGCCGGAAGATATTGCACTGCCGCTGCTCATATCGAAACTACCTTCCAAAGCTTTTCATTGGATGCGCTTTGAGCTTAACTCCAATAAGATGAGCACTTTAAATGACTCGAAGTCAGCGTTTCGGCGTCCTTACAATTTAGAAAGTCTGTGGAAAATCAACGAGCAATGTTCGCTCGAAGGCAGACTTCCACAGAAACGTGCATGGAGTATGTTATCCAGAAGCTGCAACTGATAGAGGAATGTGTTCATAGGAAGCAAAGCCAAGATGTGTAAATTTTTTGCTTAATCGCTGAACGACAAGGCAAAGCGGATGTATTCCAATAGAAGCTCCACATCGCTTGATGACTTGCTTGACTGCTTTATGAAGTTTGATCGGGCCACCGGGAAGGCCAAGACGCCTAAAAAAAAGTCATTCAAAGTTTCGAACTTCCACGAAGAAGGGGCCGATGAGCTGTGCACTTTCGTGAAAAATGATCGGCAACAGCAGCTCGAGAGAAAATGCCAGCAATACGCTGCCGCCTGACCAACCAAGGAAAATTCTATCTTCAGAACAATGTAGTCCAGACCTTGGCTCCAGGATTCCGTCGTAAACTACACAAGCTTTACCTAAATTGCAAACAGGAAGGTCATTTTGTTACATGGTCCACCAAGCCTCTCACGCGAAAATTTCTTAAATGGCAGGGCGCATTTCAAGTGGACCCTGACGTTCCTACTAACGTGAAAGCCTCCGACCTGGTATTTTCGGGGCATGCGGGGAGACACCAATAGTGCAGCGCGTTAGCTGTGAATATTCTGCGGGCGTCAAATTGGTCCCAGTCTTTATGGGATCCCTTGAACTCGGTGCAGTCTTCGATTTTGGTTCCACCAGAAATCTGATGAGCAAAGCCGTTTGCCGGAAACTTCAAATGGCACCTTCATAATCTTCCCTGAAACTTGTGGGAGCAAATGGGCTGCTACTTGAAAATAATGAAGAAGTGAGTGTCGATATTACGGTGGACGGAAGGTCATTCCGACAGACTTTTGTGGTTGTCCCACATTTAAACGAAGACCTAGTCTTGCTTGGAGATGAATGTTTACGCTAATCAAAAGCATTTATCGACTGAGTACCAACACGTTTTCGATCCAAGCCGAGAAACCACTCAAGGTTTATGCGACGCCCGCCCAAGAAGTACCGCCTCTTTCCCGGAAGGTGATCAAAGTCCTGTTTGGAAGCCCCAGCCAGCGAAACAAGTCGCGATATATTCTAAGTAACAGGTTCTCAATCTGTATTGAACGGTGCCTGTTGGAACTGTTACCGACAGTCATCGACGCAGAAAAAAACGACTTCAAAACTTTTGACTACAAACTTTTCCTCGAGGCCATCCAAAATACCTGCGGGGGCATCTTTAGGATCTTCAGTGAAAGTAGAAGTTGTTGAAGCGATTCACTTGTCTCCTATTGAATTGAAGAGTCCTGCAATGTTCGAGTTTTTTGGATCTTGAGAACCGGGAAGATGCGCCGATAGTCCGCAACGAAACGCAGCAGATAATGATTGATTAGTTGAGCTTTAACGTGGGAGCTTCAGTGAAACCTCAAGAGCTGGGGGCAGTAACACAACTGTTGATGAAATATCGTCATAGTTTTGCAACTGACACTGCACACCTGTGGTTTTGTAGGAAAAATAATCATTCCATTTCTTGTGGTGATGTAAAACCAATTGCACAGCACCGGCTCAAAGAGATTTGGTCAACGCAGTGATAAAGACCTTATGGACGAAACATTATCCAGCCATCTAAAAGCTCTTAGACGTCACCACCGGTTTTAATTAAAAAATGACAAGTCGACAATAATGTGTGTGGCCTACATGAAGTTAACTAAATGCTGCACCTGAAAACGCCATTTACCCACTACCAAGAATCGATAATGCCCTGGCGGCATTAAGTCGGAGCAAGTATTTCAGATCGTTGGACGTTCTTTCATGATTCTACCAAATAGAAATGGAGCCTAGTAGCGCTCTAACTGCTAATACGGACTTTGTTACGCAATGGGGGCTGTATGAATTTCTGAGAATGCCGTTCGGGTTTTAAAAGAAAACCGGCAACCTGTAGCGAACTGTAGATGATAGCATCTACAGTTCGCTGACAAGTTGCCGGGGATGTAAAGTATCGCAACTCACTGGTCTACGAGGGGCGTTCATAAAGTTCGTATTATCGGCACAAAAAATTAAAAAAAAAACTGAACAAAACAGGCATTAACATGAGCGCGCGTCCATCTAGTTTCCGCACAGTATAAATATCGCATGTTATAGTAGCTCGGAACGCCGCTAGGGATTCGAAACAAAAAAGCACTACCCGTCGGTGCCAAGCACATGCAGTGATCCGTTTTCTCAATTTGAAAGGAAGCAATGCCAAAGAGATTCATTCCGAGCTGGTGGTGGTGTTCGGGGACAACGCCCAAGTTTATGACACTTTGGTTAAATGGCGCAGACGCTTCCAGTGTGGCCAAATAAGAGGAAAGCATTTCAAGGACGGCGACCACGTGATTGCTGAAGAGGAGCGATTCCTGAACACTCAAAACGAGGAGTTCTATAACAATGGCTTCCGGCATGTGGTGCACCGCTGGGAAAACTGGTTAACTTTTGGTGGCGAAAACGTAGAGAAAGCCTCAACTCCTACTCGAGTTTGATTGCCGAATCTCTATACCTTCGTGACAATAATAGGAACTTTATGAACGCCCCTCGTACATGGACGACTGTATTGTTTACAGCCCAACGTTTCAAGAGCACCTTCGACAACTAGGAGATATTTTCGACGTTTCGTGGCAGCAAATCTCAAGTTCAAACCATAGACGTGCTATTCATTTCTGCACGAGAGTGACTTACCTTGGACATAATATATCCCAAAAAGTAATTGCACCTGATCCGGAGAACGTTGATACTGTAACGTCATTTCCCGATCCTAGAACTTCGACTGAAGTTCAATCGCTTGGGCTGACGTCCTACTTCCGAAAGTTTATTTGGAACCATAGTGTCATCGCAGCCCATTTGAGAAAGCTCCTGAAAAAGGCGAAGCCTTCATATGGGGTGCTCTACAAAACACACCTCCCATGAACTAAACTTTGCTTTCTGAGGACCTCTTGTCTTGAAGGACTTCTCTGAAGACCTTAAATACGGCCTCCAGGTTCATACTGATGCTTCAAAAACCGGTCTCGGCGCCATCTTCCTCTAGAAAGAAGAAACTGGGGATTACAGGCCCGTTGTATACCTCAGCCGTTGGCTTTCCGGAGCTGAAGATAACTATACATCCACTGAACCTGAGGCCCTTGCAGTTGAGTGGTTCCTGGAACAACTACGTCCCTACCTAATGAAAGGTAAGTTCTATGTTGTTACATATTACCCTGCACTCTGCTCGGTCCTTCGTTACAAGGAGTGAAACCAACGCCTGCTGAGGTGGTCTCTCCTGATGCAGGAATTCGACCTTGAAGATGTGCACAAGTCTGGTGCATGTCACACTGCCCCCCAACTGTTTACCCCGTATTCCAAGTCGCTTCTGCTCACGTTTAACCTTCAAGTACCGACTGCTCGAAAGAGACTGGGTGGACCCGCACTTGCCATGTGTTCGAAGTCACAGGGCCCGAGTTAAGCTCCCAGCAGACGGAGAACCCGTTCTGTGCAAACGTCATAAAAGTACTACAGAAAGAGCCTGGTACAAACAAACAGCAGACGAAGACAAGTAAACAATTTGTAGGTTTTCATAATGTATTGTACAGAACGGGTCCTCCTTCTGCTCAGAGCTTAAAACGGCTCTGTGACTAAACACGCATCGGCGTGCGGGTCCGCCCAGTCACACATACACTTAGACACAAAAACGAGTAGAAAGGAATCATTACAAATAATATTAATTAGGGTTGTGTGGATATTTATACAGCGAGTCGGAATCCTTACAGATTCAACACGATGTGGCACAAGCTGTCATTTGGCGAACCGAACACGCAACGCATACCAAGAATTTCTCAGGCTTCATTGAAGAAATCACTTCTTGCCATATCCTCGTTGTACTTTTCGAACATTGGTAGCATTGGTACACTTCGAATACGTTGTCGCAGACGATATGCCATTTACCACCGATATCCACGGCAGGGCCCCGCAGGCCGCAGCAGACACGAAACTATGTCAGCAAGCAGGCATTCCGGGATTAGGAAGCGGTACTGCGCCATCCGTCAAACCTTTACCACGCGACCGTGCCACTGCGGTTACCCGCCCATAGAGAGCGGTGTGAAGTGATAAAAAGCCTACAATTGATTGGTGCGGCGAATGCGCGGCTTCTACCGCGCTTTCAGCTTAGGGAGAGAGAAAGGAAAGAGAATGAGTAGGAAAGCAGCAGCGTCTTCAAGGCCAAAAGGGGGGTGGGCTCACACAGGATAATCGTTTAGCGTTGCAGCCATGGCTGTGTCGAACATACTACAAATCATGGGTGGTTTTGAAGCATCACTTGCCTTTGTGCGTGCACTGATGAACTTGGACCAGGCATTGCCGCCTTACTGGCTGTCCCGCCGATGCCGGTCGTCCGGGGGCATGTCTGGTAGAAGCTGGTACCAGCCTCGCTTGTTTTCCCACCACGGGTTGGTATTGGGGTCTATCCCGGTCATTGGGGGCGTCTCCTTGAGGCCTCACTTGGACGATTCAGATGCTTCGTCCGTGGCGTCAGTATCTTCGGTAGTCTTCGGAGACGACGTAGGATAGGCGGTGGGTGGAGCCGTGCCGGACACTGGCGATGACGCTACAGGTGGAGGAAGATCGCAGCCTCGTTTTGGAACAGCGGAGTCCACCTTCTCCTCGCCTTCTGCCGCAGAGACTTGTATCGGTCAACCATCTCCGGCGGGATTTTATTGGTGTTGTGCAGACGGTTACGAAAGATGTTCCTCAGACAGCTAACTTCACTTCATCGACCTCCATGATGGGCGGCGACAGTTCGTCCAGTGCAAAACCGCCGGTGACGCGCGGGCTTAGGTCTTCAAGCATTCCTCCTTGTCGTGCCCAAAGCGGAACCACACCGAGCACTTCGGCACACGGCACTCGCGCCTGATGTGCCTGGTGCGCTTGCAACGAGGCAGATCGACGCACGCCCTGGGATGAGGACGAGGGCGTCGCCTCCCTGGAGCCTGAGCTGATGCGGCATCTCCTCCGTCGTGAGACCGCTCTTCGACGTAATGCGCACGATGCGCGTCGTCAATTCGATGATCTCGAACCTCTCGAAGCGCCACTTCTCGCGGGTGACATTTGCGACCTTTCCGTACGGCTCGAAGAGCTTACTCGCAGCATCGTCGGGGACGTGGATGGGGGACTCAGTGAACCCGAAGGCGAACCTCGGTGGAGCAAAAGTCAATTACGACGCGACGCCGGTTATTTTCTCTAAGCTCGTTCAGGCTCACACGGCGCTCCTTGGCTTCGGGCGTCTGAAGCGTGGCCAGCCAGGTGTGATTCATCTGATATGCGCCCAGGGATACGATGTCAGATAAAGAACGCAATGTGCTTTAGCTCCTGGCGTAAATCCTCTATTCGGTAAAGCCGTCTCTTGAGGTCTTAGGGTAGCATCAAAGCAAAGAATTCAAACACTTTGTTCCAGTAGGCACGGAGGGAGGGGGGGGGGGGGCAATCTTATATTTGTTTTTAACAAAAGGCGTCAAAAGCAGAGAAAATTCTACGGCCGGCCGGGGCCAACATCGCCACTCCAGCGGAGCTAGTTATCCTGCGACCACCTCGTGAGAGTGCAGAAGCAGAACCCCATCGGCCAGGTACGCCGCATTATGTTGCCAAATTAGACAGCTATTCATCGGGTCACGTGGTGTGAGCTGGTCGTCCGCAGTTTCGGTAAATGACGACATGGGCCATTAGGGGGGTTGAGGGAACCGTATTGCATCTCCGAATGGTAGGAATACGATCGATACGATCGCCAAACAACGCGTGCAATGACGCGTCCTCGCCTCGATCACAAAAAAACAATTACGTTCGCCGAAAGAAGACGATGAGGCTGGAAATGGGACCGAAGTGAACCGCCGCTGCGTACTTGAGTAGCGACGCCTGAATTGTCATGGCAATGAAAGATCGTAATCAACGTAGATTCATGAACAACGAAACGGTTGTAGGCGTGCATTGACGAGATATATTTATATATGTATATCCTAAACAACCCGAATTAGCGTCTGCCTTGTAGCCGAGTCCAGCTCGATCTCGAGAACGCTTTTGACTGTGTTTCGCATCATATTTTGTTTCGCAGTTATACTGTCACGAAGGACAAATGATGAGGCGGCGAATAACTGAAGAAACTAAACGTTTAATGGGGCGAACTTGTGCCCAAAAATAAAGAGGAAAAACTATAACAACAGAAGAGAACAAAGCGTCGCGGGCGTCGAGATCGGCGTGACAGCAGAGTCGAACGCTGGGGCGAAAACTGACTTGGCTTGCCAGGCGGAGCCCCTTTTGTACACGCGTGGGCTTCCGGAACATTCGGCGTAGAAGGTTCGGGACGTAGAACATTCTAACCTCGAATTAGCAAGGCGGTTCTCTAATTTACTAGAACATCACATTACGGCGTCAACAAAATGTGTAGGCACGGCCAGGAATCGAACCCTGGCCTTTCGCGTGGGAGTCAGGCGCGATAACCCTTAGGCCACGCGCGCGCTGCCTACCTGGCCAGCTGCGCACGCGGCATTACTCCCCCCTTTAAAAAGAGCATCGCCCCGATGCAGCACAAATCAAAACAAAGCAAACAAAAAAGAAGGGTAAACTAAAGAGTCATTTGGAACACTTATGGTCCACAGTCCTATCGAGCGTAGTATGGCTTCATCCGCACGACGTGGACGACTTCTGGTCGTGGAGGGCGGCGTGATGAAGTCCGTGTTCCGTCGGGCATCACCTCGTAGCTCAGATCCCCGAGTCGACGAAGCACTTTGTAAGGTCCAAAGTAGCGCTTCAGGAGTTTTTCGCTGAGACCACGGCGGCGGATCGGTGTCCACACCCACACCCGGTCTCCGGGTTGAAAGTGGACGTCCCGGCGACGAAGGTTGTAGCGGCCAGTGTCGATACGTTGTTGGGCTTGAATACGGAGTCTGGCGAGCTGACGGACTTCTTCTGCCCGTTGGGCAACCACCTGGGCGTCGTCGCTTCCATCGACAGTCGTTTCGTGGGGTAACATCGCGTCCAGCATTGTCGTCACTTTGCGACCATGAACTAGTTCAAAGGGGGTAACCCCGGTGGTCTCTTGCACGGCCGTGTTGTAGGCAAAAGTGACGTACGGCAACACCTCGTCCCATGTTTTGTGCTCCACGTCGACGTACATGGAGATCATGTCGGCGATGGTCTTGTTGAGTCTTTCCGTCAGCCCGTTGGTCTGCGGGTGGTACGCCGTGGTGCGACGATGGCTGGTCTGGCTGAGACGAAGGACTTCTTGTGTCAGCTGGGCCATGAACGAGGATCCACGGTCTGAGATCAGGACTTCGGGAGCGCCGTGCCGGAGGACGATGGATTCAATGAAAAACTTGGCAACCTCCACAGCAGTTCCGGAAGGAAGGGCTTTCGTTTCGGCGTACCGCGTGAGATAATCTGTGGCGACGATGATCCAGCGATTTCCCGACGTCGACGGCGGAAAAGGTCCAAGTAGATCCATTCCGATCTGCTGGAAGGGTGCTGTTGGTGGAGAAATTGGCTGCAGGAGTCCGGCCGGTCTTGTGGGGGGTTTCTTGCGTCGCTGGCATTCATGGCATGACCGTGTGTATAGGTGGACGGTTTTTGGGAGCTTGGGCCAGTAATACTTTTCACGAATACGGGCCAGTGTCCGGCTGTAACCTAGGTGTCCAGACGTCGGGTCGTCGTGGCAGGCCTGAAAGATCTCCTCCCGAAGGTCGGTCGGGATTACCAGCAGCCACGGTGAGTTGTTGTTTCCGAAGTTCTCTTTGTAGAGTACACCTTGTCGAATGGCAAATGTCGACAGCGCACGTGAAAAAACACGTGGTATGGCACTTCCGCGCCCTTCCAGGTGCTCTATCAGTGCGCGTAGCTCAGGATCGCCTCGTTGACGTCGGGCAATGTCATCGGTGTTAACTGCGCCCAGGAAACACTCGTCGTCATCGTCGTCACTGCTGCCGGAAGGTGTTTCGACGGGAGCTCTGGACAGGCAGTCGGCGTCGCTGTGCTTGCGGCCTGACTTGTAGACCACGGTCATGTTGAACTCTTGCAGTCGGAGACTCCATCGAGCGAGGCGTCCTGACGGGTCCTTGAGTTTCGCAAGCCAGCAGAGCGAGTGGTGGTCCGTGACTACGCGGAACGGGCTCCCGTATAAGTACGGACGAAACTTCGTGATTGCCCAGACGACCGCAAGGCATTCTTTCTCAGTCGTGGAGTAATTTCTCTCCGCCTTGGACAATGTCCGACTTGCGTAGGCGATGACTCGCTCGGTTCCATCTTGCACTTGAACCAGTACCGCGCCAAGTCCTGCGTTACTTGCGTCCGTGTGAATCTCGGTTTCCGCATCCTGGTCGAAATGTCCAAGGACAGGAGGAGTCTGCAGTCGTCGCTTCAGCTCGTCGAATGCCTGCTGCTGCTCCTCGGCCCATTCAAACTTCTCGGCGTCCTTCGTGAGGTTTGTGAGCGGTGCGGAAATCCTTGAAAAATCCCGATCGAAGCGCCGATAGTAGGCACATAGTCCAAGAAACCTTCGCACGGCCTTCTTGTCTCTTGGTGCTGGAAATGCTGCGACGGCGCGAGTCTTCTCTGGGTCTGGGCGGATGCCTGCGTTACTAACCACGTGACCTAGGAACTTCAGTTCGTCATAGGCGAACCGACACTTTGACGGCTTGAGGGTAAGTCCGGCGGTCCGTATGGCTTGGAGAACAGCTCGGAGTCGTCGCAAGTGCTCGTCGAAGTCGCCGGAAAACACTACGACGTCGTCGAGGTAGACGAGACAGCTTTGCCACTTCAGACCTGCCAGTACGGTGTCCATGACACGCTGGAAAGTTGCTGGCGCCGTGCATAGTCCGAAGGGCATCACCTTGAACTCGTACAGTCCATCCGGTGTGACGAAGGCTGTCTTCTCTCGGTCCCGTTCGTCGACTTCGATCTGCCAGTAGCCGCTCTTCAGGTCCATCGATGAAAAGTATCGAGAGTGGCGCAGCCGGTCTAACGTGTCGTCGATGCGGGGGAGTGGATATACGTCCTTCTTCGTCACTGCGTTCAGCTGCCGGTAGTCCACGCAGAACCTAAGCGTCCCGTCCTTCTTCTTAACCAGTACAACTGGAGAGGCCCATGGACTGCTTGAAGGTTGGATTATGTCGTCGTTCAGCATCTCTTGGACTTGCTCCTGAATCACCTGCCTTTCTTTAACGGAGACTCTGTATGGCGATCGATGCACAGGGCGCGCGTCGTCCTCGGTAACGATGCGGTGCTTCGCAACGGCGGTTTGGCGCACCTTCGACGACGTCGCAAAGCAGTCGCGGTATTCGGTGAGGAGGTTCATCAGCTGACGTCGTTTCGGGCCCGGAAGCTTAGGGTCAATGTCGAGCTGCGCTGGCGACGTGCTGCCTTGCTGAGGTGGCGAGGATTTGTCAGTAATGGCGGCGATTTCGGCGGAGTTTCGGAGTTCCTCGACGTGGCCAACGGCTGCACCTTTCGTGAGGTGTTGCGCTTCGTTTCGAAAGTTCGTCACGAGGACCACAGTGCGGCCATCCTCAAGTTCAGCTACACCTCTTGCGACGCCTATTCCTCTTACTAGAAGCAACTGGAGGCTCCCCTCGAGCAGAAATTCGCCGCAGAAAGCTTCGGTGCTCCCGACGGGCACGAAAACACTCGACCGCGGTGGTAAGTTCACGTGGCTTGCGAGGACTCGGACCGCAGATGACGTCGTTTTGGGACCCTCCGGTGGTGAAACAGGTTTTCTTAGTGTCAACCGGTTTGCTCCGAGGTCGATGACAGCGCCATACTCGCAGAGGAAGTCCATTCCGAGGATAACGTCCCTCGAACAGTCTTGCAGAATGACAAACTTCACAGGGCACGTCTCACCGTGGATCTCGACGCGAGCAGTGCATCGCCCGACTGGTGTGATGAGGTGCCCACCGGCGGTTCGTATTTGAGGGCCTTCCCACGGCGTTGTCACTTTTCGAAGGCGGCGAGAGAGGTACGGGGATCGATACCCCGCACCTCCACCAAAATGTCACGAAGGACAAATGATGAGGCGGCGAATAACTGAAGAAACTAAACGTTTAATGGGGCGAACTTGTGCCCAAAAATAAAGAGGAAAAACTATAACAACAGAAGAGAACAAAGCGTCGCGGGCGTCGAGATCGGCGTGACAGCAGAGTCGAAGGCTGGGGCGAAAACTGACTTGGCTTGCCAGGCGGAGCCCCTTTTGTACACGCGTGGGCTTCCGGAACATTCGGCGTAGAAGGTTCGGGACGTAGAACATTCTAACCTCGAATTAGCAAGGCGGTTCTCGAATTTACTAGAACATCACATTACGGCGTCAACAAAATGTGTAGGCACGGCCAGGAATCGAACCCTGGCCTTTCGCGTGGGAGTCAGGCGCGATAACCCTTAGGCCACGCGCGCGCTGCCTACCTGGCCAGCTGCGCGCGCGGCAATACTACGCGGTTAATTGCTATAAAGAATCTGGGGGTCCCCATTAAAGAGCGACGTTAGGTTCGCCAAGGCTGCCCGTCACTCAGTACGCTTTTGTTTTGCATTTATATAGAGGCACTATATTCAAGAATCAGGCACTATAAAGAAAAAAACGATCTCCAATTTCATTGGTCAGACGTGAAGCGTCTGGCTCACGCAGATGACATCGCTGTCTTCTGCTCAAAAAAAAAAATTAAACAAGAAAAAAGAAAGACAGCGTCGAACGCGTATTTCAGGAAGTTAAGGTTTTTTTTTTCTGCAACAGCGGAGAGCAAAGTAGACTGGGGAAAAACGTTTCTTTCTGGCATGGGGATTGGGTATCATCGCCAAGCACGTTCGCCAATGTCAGTAGGGTAACAATCCCAGTCAAGAGCCTGGGAGCGCCGCTTGGCTGTTATAAAGACAGCGAGCAATACTGGCGGACACAAGCGCAAAAAAACTCGAGATAAAACTGAAAAATAAAGAAGGCGAGTCTCTCTGTGCTTGCCAAAGCCGCAGTGTGCAATTTGTTTTTTGTGTGCAACATATGGTTTGTAATGCAGGTGTTGCATTGCTCTCAGGTCAATGTTCAAAAACTTCATCGGGTATATGCCGTGTTCTATGTGCCTAAACCTTGGAAAGGTGCGCCAGGGACAATCTGTTCAGGCGGGTCCGGGACGGCGGGCTCATGTTGACGCACCTGTTTGTCCGCCAGTTGGTGAACAGATTTATGTTTTTTTCTCGACACCACTGTTCCATTCCTGCGAGCGATTTGTCAGCTGAGATGGGCGCGTGCGCTACCTTAGATACTTGTGTCCGCCGATAGTATACACACTTTCAACAAAAGGATAGTCGTAGGGTGCTACCTTTTGGGGTAGTCAGAAGCCGTCACAGATATCGTTACCCTTCCTTAGTTATAGTAACGACCCCTTGGGTAGTCACACGTCACGCAATCAACAGGTAGTCACCGTGACCACACCCAAATGCAACATAACGGCTGGCAAGCTACAGTGGAGCAATACGAGTAAGGCCTAACGAGCTGGACAGCTTTTTTCTAAAATACGATTCTCAAGTGCGTACGTCCGTTCGCTGTCTTCTGCACGCACTAAAGCACTCCAAAACGCGCCTCAAAGCACCGGCACCGCACCTATTACGAGTTGGGGCGACAATGTGAGGGAGGATTCGCGAACTTTGTCCGCGACTGCTTTCGCGAGGCCGGCTGGATTTGCTTCGCGGCCAGAAAACATTCAAAGAAGGAATCGATAGCGAGAAATGGAATGCCGTCTTTATTGAACATAGTATCTGCTTGTTGTGCTTGCCGTAAGTGATGAGGCGTTTTCGATTGACAGCGGCGAGGCGAGGCATCACCGATTCAAGCGGCGTCGGTTCCCACCGTTCAACGCTCCTGCTCACCAGTTAGCATTCGTTATACACTTACAAGTTCCTGGTTATCCGCACCGCGCACGCACTCCGCGCGTATTCAGCGCACGGAGCACCCATTCAGTTGGGGGCATAATTATCACGATTGTTATCAAACGAGAGGTAGGGAGGGCAGTGGATTGCAGACCAGCTGTCCGTAATTCAAGATTCATGACTGCTCAATACGTCGCTTATTGAATTGGGCGGCAGCATGCGCCACCTAGGAAGTGTAGTAGTGACCACTAGATCGCGTTAAAAAAATGATGTTTTTGTATATTTCAGATTTGACGGTACAACAACTCTTATACCGGCACACACACCACACGAACACCAACCAACATACCGAAAACTGTTACAGGCACAAACATGTCAATAGCACAACAAGGCACAAACAACTCCAACACAACACGTCCGCGACTCTCTACACTAACCACCCTACCGGCCCGATTCGTATATATGCCCTACCATTTTCTGCGAACCATTCGGCAAGTGAGTGCCGCTGTTTACTAGATTAATACAAAGAGTATTTGCGAGTATTATCGGTATACAAGTCCTTTGTGTATTTAAATTGGCAGGCTAGACATCTCTCTTAATCTAGCGCTTCGAAAGGTAACATGATATGAACGTAATCGGCTAAAGTTACACCGCGCGGCATGCTCCCGATCAGTTTCGGTTTCAGATTCACGCAGTGATAAGCTTACTCAAGCCATTTATTTATTTATTTATTTCTACATATGCTTGGAGTCGGGTATGGTAACTATGGCGTCCGGGAGGTCATTCCAGTCCACCACTGCTTCAGGGATGAGAGAATGCTGGTGTGCTTGACTTGATGACTTGGGACGGGCGATCTTGCATGAATGGTCCAGTCATGATGATATGTAGGTGGGCGGGTTTAGAAGAGACATTTTCAAGAAAGGTGTGTAAAAGACTTTATGAAGAAGAGAAAGACGGGAAATTCGACGGCGGGAGGAAGGTACAGAAAGGTTAAGATGAAACTTCATTGATGATACACTTGAGGTACGAGAATAGTCATTGAAAATAAATCGAGCAGCACGGTTCTGAACGGATTCAATGGAGTCTGTTAAATTTTTCTGATGAGAATTCCAGACAGAGGACGCATATTCTAATTTAGGCCTAACGATAGTGGTGTACAAAATACGTTTTAGGTTTTCAGGTGAGGATCTAAAGTTTCGGCGAATGTAGCCTAGAGAGCGGTTTGCTGAGGGTATAATTGTTTTAATATGAGTATGCCATGATGGATTAGGTGTGAGATGCAAGCCTAAGTATTTGTATTGGTTAGTATAATCAATGGAGACCGAGTTCAAAAGAAGTACGTGATAGATAATTGACAATGAACGAGAAAAGCACATGCATTGACATTCCTTAGGATTTAATGACATGTGCCATGTGTTACACCATTCAGAAATTTTAGAAATATCGTCTTGAAGCGTTACAATATCATGAGTAGAGGTTATCTTACGGTAGAATACACAGTCATCAGCAAAATGCCGCACAGTGGAAGAGATGTTGAGAGGAAGGTCATTAATATATATTAGGAAGAGTAATGAGCCGAGTACTGTCCCCTGGGGGACACCAGCAGAAACAGAGCACAGGGAGGATTTGGTGTGGTTAGCATAAACAAACTGATGACGTTAAAGAAAGAATGATTCGATCCATTTTAGAATATTATTGTCAATCTTTAACATAGAAAGTTTCAGCAGAAGGCGGTTATGTGGCACCCTGTCCAAAGCTTTGGCGAAATCCAGAAATACAGCACTAGTGGGGTAGCCGGAGTCAAGGTTTAGGTGAAGGTCATGAACAGGGTGTAAGATAGACAGGTGGGGAAACGAGAGCCAAATGAGCGACCGGATTGTGTCCCTTTCGGGTTTCTCTTTTTTTGTGGCGCCATCTATGTGGAGCACCGCGAACTCTCACTCCAGGTGGGCGACCGGTGGCGACCAGCTAAACCGACGGAGATTTTTTTCTTCTCGCCGCAGCGCCATCTGTCGCAAATCGGGGGTACCCGTAAGCAGACGAGTACACAATCCGGTCACGGCATTGCTGTAGGCCTCTATGGGCCGTTTCCCCACCTGTCTATCTTACACCCTGGTCATGAATAAGAAATAGGAGCTGCGTTTCACAAGATAAATTGCGGCGGAAACCGTGCTGCGGGTTGCTAAAAAGGAGTTGTTTTCGAGGAAATCAAACAGATGCGTGAAAATGATATGCTCCATGATCTTAGATGGGATGCAAGTAATAGATATAGGCCTGTAGTTGAGGGGAGGGGACTTACTGCCGCTTTTGTGGACTAGAATGACCCTGCCGATTTTCCAGTCCTCAGGCACCACCCCTGACTCTAAAAAAGACTGCTGAAATATTTTGGTCAGAAATAAACTACAAGACAGGATAGTGTTACGTAATATTTTAGTGATTATATTGTCAACGCCAGAGGACAAGACCTTTAATGAGTTAATAATTTGATATACACCATTAAATTCTACAAAAACAGGGTCCATTTGAAAATAATCAGCAGGAACGTGACCAGGTAAACAGTCGGTAGAAATAGGTGTAAACACATTGCAAAACGCATCATGAAACATAGCTG
This sequence comes from Ixodes persulcatus, assembly GCA_013358835.2. Taxonomy (NCBI): domain Eukaryota; kingdom Metazoa; phylum Arthropoda; class Arachnida; order Ixodida; family Ixodidae; genus Ixodes; species Ixodes persulcatus. The sequence goes on from JABSTQ010005770.1 coordinate 44,562, forward strand.
CACACTGATCATCTGGCACAACCCGAGTCGCTAAAAATCTCTGGTAAAGCGTGGTCTTTTGAGTTAACAATACTCCAGAAACGACGAGGGTTGTTAAGTAATATAGAAGGGAGAGTCTGCTGAGAGTACACGCTTTTGCACTCTCGTAGTTTCATTTTGTAGTTATGTTCACTATTTTTATATTTGGACCATGACTCAGGAGTGTCATCACGTTTCGCAGCACGGAAAAGCCTTTTCTTTTCGTTACAGAGAGACCTAAGCTGTCGATTGAACCATGGTTTCGTCGAGGAAGGCCTGAGGTATTTGAATGGGATGTGAATGTTAACAAGTTCATCTAACTTGTCTTTAAATAAGTTCCAATTCTCGTTAACATCTCGTGAATCAAACTTAATTAAGAAAAAAAAGAAAAAGTCACACAACGCTTGGTTTATTTCTTTGTAATTGCCTTTGTCGTATAGCAATATTTGCTTTCCTGAATGTACAATTTTTGTAGTTTCAGCTTTTATGTAAGAATTAATTGATTTGTGGTCACTGATGCCGTCCAAGAATACCAAAGGCGTTGGAAATAAGTCAGGGTGAGAAGTAAGAACAAGATCTAAAATATTTGAACAGGAAGGAGAGACTCGCGTAGGAAGGGAAACTATCTGAGAAAGATTGAAATCTAAAACTACGTCAATACATTGTTGACAAACACTGGAGTTTTTATGGCAGACAGGAATTGGGTCGTTCCAATTAATGCACGGAAAGTTAAAATCGCCAAATAAAAGTATGGGATAAGTTGGATATTCTGTTGAAAGTAATGACAATTCATCGTGAAGAAGGCTTGAGAACGAGTGTAACACGTCAGGAGGACGGTAGCAAACACCAACCAAGACAGACCTAAACCTGCATTGCAAGCAGACCCAAACTATTTTAAGCTGTGAATGATTAGAAATAACTCTGCTAAGTATCTTGTTATCTACGGCTATAAGAACGCCACCACCGCGCCGTTGCTGTCGATTGAGACGATAGATAATGAAGTTAGGGTGATCAGGCAGTATTTCACTATCAGTGACTTCAGGAGTTAACCACGTCTCAGTCAGTAAGATTACTTTGGCGCTGCAAGACGAGATAAGGCTTCTTAGCCCATCACATTTAGATAGAACGCTTCGAGCATTGGCATATAAAAAACTGATGCCCTCATACGAGCCTAATCTGCTGTTTTGAACACTCCCCGCCTCGCGCTATCGCTGAAGTTCATTTACTAACTTAGAATGTTGGTCATAGACATACGTCTTTGAATCGATCAGAAGTTTATCGATGCATAGTTTGAATGGAAAAGTTTGTTGTTTGGCATATACGAACAACGCCTTCCTTGCGGTGCGAACAGTCAGTGAATAATCCTCAGATAATGAAAAGGGTGCACCTTTTAGTTTCGAGGCAGAAAAAAGTAGCTGGTTTTTCATTCTAAAAGACAAGAATTTCACAAAGATAGGCCTTGTTTTCCCATGACGGAAAGCACCAAAGCGGTGCGCACGCTCGACATGTGAGCTATCAACTGCGACGCCCAAGTTGCCCTTCGCAAGGTCAAGTACTTTCTGTTCAGAAATGTGTTGAGACTCGCTAGCAGCATCAGGAATACCGTAAAACAACAAGTTTGAACGACGCGAACGGTTCTCTAAGTCGTCTATGCGAGCAAGCAAGGTTGATGTTGCAGCACTCTGCTCAGCCGTCACAACCTGTAGCTCATTAATGTCATGCTTAACATCAGCAATGATAGATACATTCTTTTCAATTGAAGTAACCCGATTAGAAAAAAAAGACAGAGCGGTATCAAGGCTTTGTTGTTTCTCTAAGATGTGCTTTATGTCAACCTTGATGTTTTTCTGTCCAGCTTCAAGTATAGTTGATTTGGATTCAATGGTTTGTAGCATAACAAACTTGTCATTTAACTGCCTTTGTTCAGAGGCAGACAGGGGTCCCGGATTTGTTTCCGCATCACCACGCTGCAGTAGCAGTGCCTTAAGCATACAAAAACAATCAGTGACAGATACAATAAGCACTCCGAGGCATGGGAGCAGAAGAAGGCATACGTTGCTATTTCGCTTGGTAATTAGGGAGAAACCATGTTGCCCCATACTCGTTCCGCGCGTGTAATAGCAGCAAAAGTTGCAATACTATCTGCATTTCTAATCAGTAATCGGCTAAAGGTAACATAATTCTTAGTCTTGTGTTGTTCAATTCGTTATTTTTTCCCTTAAATTCAGTGCTTGCGAATAGGTGACTTAAATGTAGCGGGCAAACACTGGCGGCACGCTTTCCAGTGTTGGTCGAGCAACCGATGACTCGCTCTACTCCCTCCACTTTAAAAACCCCTAAATTAAACTTATGCTAAAAAAAAGTATTGCGGTACAATTATATATATATATATAAACTAGCATGGCCGTGTTTTTTTTCTGTTTTTTTTTCTATGTGCTGCATTTGGAGAACAGATACTCTCCTATTAAATTATTTTAAATCTTTCAGTTTTGTGTTGACAACAAAAGGTTGGCACTTTCCAATCATGGGGACGCTTCATATAAACAGTGTATTAAGCTGAAAACTTTAAGGACATTACAACCAAAACTATATTGTATAAACAGTATATAAAGTGGCTATAATAGAGACAGTGTTCAGGTAACAATTGTTTGTATTCTTTTATTTTCCAAACCTGAATACGAGTTTAAATTGAAAACATTTTCCTTTAAAAAATAATTAAGCCTTTTAAAACAACCTTGTTTTAAAACAACAACTTTTGAACATTGTGGGAATGGAAATTTGAAAAGGAATATTTTTCAAACACTGGACAATGAAACCATAATAATTATAGTAATAATACTTTCTGACGCCAGAAACAACCTTGCAGCTTTCTTTTTGGTACCCTTGAATATGAAACACACCAATAAACTTGCATGAAAACTAGGAACATTTAACCGAAAAAGCAATGTTATGTATGCATTACAAACATATTAAAACATGCAGCACTGGAGTGTTTCACCATTCTAAAAACAAATATCTGAAAATATGTGCAACACAAAAAAGGATATGATTTACACCATAGAACTAGTTTGAGCAATCAAAAAAAGTATGAGGGGGTACCCAAAAGTAGCTGGAATAAATTTCAGGAAGGCGGGGCGCTCGTAGTACCAGTATCCGCCTCTAGCAGCGCTAAGCGGCACCCTTACTGAGTAAGTTTGCCCACCGGCATCGTTTGCTAAGGATCTAGCGGCATGCTGTTATTATTTTCCCCAAGCACTTCAAAATCATTCCTCGCATTTTGCAATGTCTGACTTGAAGGGCCTTCCACGTTCGCAAAACTGTTTCCTTTCGAGTCTTTTCACACGGGCGAAGAGAAAGGAGTGACAAGGGGCGAGGTCCTAAGGATAAAGTAAATTAAGAATCGGCCTAACGCGATTTTTGCTAAAAAATATTGCACTGACAGGGCAGACCATGCTGGGGCATTGTTGAGATGGAACTATCATTCCTCCTTTCCCTCACATCAGGGCGTTTCTCCCTTACTGAGTTTTGCAAGCGGCGCAAAATTCCCAGGTAAAACAGCCGATTAACAGTTTCATTAAGAGGAACAAACTTGAAGGGAGCAATGCCCAAATTGTTTTTTTATTTTCATCAGTTGAGGAGGTTGGGGGTGTCCCTGAACGAGGTTGGTCGGCGATCAATAGTAATTCCCTGACCTTAAAGTGAGAAAACCACTCGTAGACTAACGATTTTTCATTAGCATCTTCTTTGTAAACTCTCTTAAGCATTACAAGAGTTTCCGGCACCGTTTTTCCTATAAGAAAACAAAACTTCACGGCCGCATGCTGTTCTTTTACATAAAACATTGCAAAAAAAAATGAAAAATTATTTTTAACCGCTTGGGAAAAAAAAAATTATAGCAGACAATGCCGGTCAGCAAACTCACTCGGAAAGGGAGCTGCTAAGCGCTGCTAGCTGCGGAAGCTCGTACGTAACCCGTTACAAGTAACGAAATTACTCGTAATCCCTTACATTTATCAGTAATTTAGTAACGGAAGAATTACATATTTTCTAGAGTAATTTTAAAGTAATTCCCTTACATATTTTAGGTAACGGATTCCTTGTAATCCGTTACAATTTTTTTCAGGACCACCCCCCCCCCCCTTTCTAAAGAAAGGGTTGTTTTTATTTAGGTAAAGTCGAGCGCAGTGACACTGCCACGCGAATTGACCAGCGCAAAGGGAGGCTTGGCATTCTTCAGTTCCGGAAGGCCTTTTTTTGCAACACCAAGCCTTGAATCTTTTTTTTACAGCGCAGCTCTTAGGCGCCCGTTTCCGGCTTGAGCGCCGTCGGCGTCGCCGTCGCCGTCGGCGTAACCGCGCGGTGCATCATGGGTAAATTTCCCCGCTAAATTTAGCGGAAAAATTTTCCCGCTAAATCTAGCGGAAAATTTTCTCCGCCCCCCCCCTTCGAGGTCACGCGACCCCCGGGCCACGTGACCCCCCCCCCCCCCCCGAGGTCACGTGACCCCCCCCGTGCCTCCCCCTCCTCCTCAAGAGCTGCGCTCTAATTCGGCGTTAAAGAGAGTTGTAAACGGCTTTCATTTTTTTTAGACCCTAACAACAATGTCAAAAAATCCAAATAAATATTTGTACAAAAAAGAAAGAAAGAAAGAAAGGGAGGAAGTTATATCCGCTTTTTTTAGTCCCTTTGTTTTTTCTTTGCAATCGAAGACGGGGAGAGGAGGACACCAAGTGATTGTGTGCCTCTTCGAGAAGCTCGAGGCTGTAAATGCACAGCAAGAATTAGCAATGTCCTTCTCGGTTATAGTGACTACGGCCATTTTCATAATATCACAACACGAGACAACGCTCCGTCTGCCCTAAAATCCACTAAAAGGGATGTGAGAATATGTGAAGGTGTTATTGCCACAAGCATCCTTGTTCGTCGCTGCACACTTCTCATCTCCTAGAAAACAGGATGTATTTTTTTTCTGCATCTTTCAGCTGGATCGGTTGACCCTGTTTTAAATGCTACATACTTCTTTGTAGTCCAACTTCTAGGGTTGGCCCACTTTATTTATGAATTCCAGCCAGCTATCTGCGTCTCAGTCACCCTTTTTGTGAGTCAGCTTTTTGCGAGCACTTGCAAAAACGGTAATAGTCTTCCTTTCTTCTTCTTCCTGTTTTGCCCCAGGAGGACGCATCTTATCTCAAGCAGATATTTTTACATATATAACATAATGTTGGCTGACGTAGACTTGATATTCTGGGCTTGAGGAGAGAGAGAAACTCGTGAGTGGGGCCACAGCGCGGCTTACTTAGTACTCTGCCCTTCGCTGCCCGTGGCATCAGCGGACGTCTATCTGGAAAACATCGGAGTAAACTGCAGTCGGTTCGTGCTCCGTGCGTTTTTGAACGGCACCAAGAAAGGTACACGCGGCAAACGTGCATTCAACATTTCCTTGTTTTAACCGACGTTCTAATTAATTGTTGTTATGAGTGTCCTTTTTTATTACTTATATTTATATACTGGAAATTTTTGTTTTTATTCACCAACGTCTCAACAGAGGCTCGACCTGTTCAGAACCAAAGGAAGAGGAATATCGAGCCAAACCTTATTTATTATTTAATTATCACCTTACTGTTACAACTATGTTTTGCTATTGTCTGGCAATATATGTCGGTATAGTAAGATGAACATAAATCAATTCTTATTCTAGTTTTGGCTAGATGTATGATGACTTCCACAGTTTCGCGATTTAGACAATGGAGAATTTTAGTTGATCGGTCCGATGACTCCGATAACGATACCCGACACCCCGCCACCGCCGCCTTCGCGCATGAATCATATCGTTATCGGGGGCATCGGAGGTATCGGAACGATCAACTAAAACTCTCGAATATCAGGCAATGGCTGCAACGACAAACCTTTACTCTATCTTCGAGGTAAATAGTGCTTCCATTGCTTCGCTGAAGAAGTTCAATGCAGAGCATGAAGCATTGGTGAGGAACAATATGCCACTCCCATCCAGTGCCACAGTTCAGAGGGTGTTCAGCGTAGCAGTCGACATAAACGCAAAATGTCCAACGAGACTTTCGAGAGTCAGCGGTTGCTCAAAATACTCAAGGTCATTAAATGGAACAGGTTGAAAAAATAAGAACGTGAATAACCCTCTTTTTGTTTCTTACTTGAGGACAATAATGTTGAAAGTAACGCCACGAAAGTAACGGATTACTTTTTGGGGCAACGGTCAGTTACTTTTATGGGAGGGTAGTTGTAATTGTAATAAATTACAATTTAGCCTTGAGTGATTGTAAATGTAATTCCTTACTATTTTTCAGTAACGTGTACAAGTCTGGCTGGTACTACAAGCGGTACGCCCTTCAGAAATTAATTTTAGTTATTTTTGCAGCCACCCTCGTATAATTTACTGTGTCAAAAGCTTTCAACATATGCCCTGTTAAAAAAATGGCAACCGGTCAATTAGGCTCAATCTACCTTATGCGAAATCGCTTGGTGGTCTGACAACACTAAGAGCATCGCTATTTTAATGTTGGCAAGCGTCGTCGTTACCGAAGTGCGGTGGAGGCATCGAAGAGAGCCGTACGGGCAGTGTGCGATGGCGCAGCTGCTGTGTTTTCTGCCTTCCGACCATGGAATGTGGACGAACAGATTAAACAACCTACCGCAACTGTCTGACGAAACTCTTGGAGGCCTGTGCACGCGGGCGACAACCTCGTCGAAGCAGCGGAGCAAGTGCTACACCTTCGCTGTGGAAGCTTACACACTGTCGGTTGTCGCCAGCGTGTACACAAGCCTCTGAGAGATTCGTCAGACAGTTGAGGTTGGTTATTTAAACTGTTCGTCCACATTTTATGGTCAGAAGGCGGAAAACACAGCTGCCGCGCCATCGCACACTGCCCGTACGGTTGTCCCCGATGCCTCCACCGCTTACCGACAACGCTTCCTAACATTAAAATAGCGACGCTCTTTGTGTTGTCAGGCCACCAAGCAATTTTGCATAAGGTTTATCGAGATAAAGCAAATTTTTCAGTTACAGACCCTTTCATGATCCCATCAAGCAACATTGGCGGTCGCCATCTCTTGGGCACGAAACCTTTAATGGCATCAGAGTCCTTACCTAACTCTGACGCAACATTCATTCTCGATACAAACCAAGCCGAGATCACGCCAAATGCTTCCACAGCCCTCGTGTCCAGTACATGCCCAGAGTGTGTGCCCAAACAATGGCGGACTTTGAAAATTGGTGACCCTGCAGCTACCATACTCTGTTCACCTCTAAGCTGAGACTGCGGTGGAAGCTACGTCCTCGTTAGACCAGTCATACGCCTCTCTTTTGCCTCGTCATCACGCTCCCGACCATATCTATGCGCGGAGAGCCGGGTCAGGTGATAAGAGGGAGGTGGTTGATTGGTTCGGCAGGCACGTAGCTCCCACTGTAGTCTCAGCTTAAGGGTGAACGGAGTATAGATGGTGCACACCTTTGAAAAGGGTCTATTCAAGGGTTGCTGACAAGTTGTAGGTAGCTGCAATACAAATGGCAGAAGCGTATACGGCAATGTTCACTCGTCTCAAGTCATTTATAATAGCGTTTGTTCTTGTCGTGGGCAACACTAGATCCCACCGCTTCCACCATGTCGTGGTCGAGACAGGTTAACGACGACAACTGGCTTACTGCGTACTATATGTGGTCTTGTGGGCTGTCAGGCTGGTGGCATCGATTACAGGATGGGCCGTGTCTGCCAATCCTCTTTCGCGTCTTTTTGCTGGTGCTTGCCACATGAGGTGCTGCACTCGGCGGTGGGCTCCGGTGTTGCTTATAGCACTTCTAAATCACTATAGAAAAAAAAGAAACAGGGTAAAAAACCTGTAACAATGTACCAAACATAGATGTTTTAGGCTGGCTTGACACGAAGAAACTTTTTCAACATTTTGACATCTCAAGGAAAACAATTTTGGAAGTTTCACGGTCTAAACCAACAAGCACGCCCCACCAAAGTATTGAGGTTTCATTTCCACCCCCATGGCCTGACGAGCAGCTGAAATCTCATTTTATCTTGAAGTCGCAATTGCTGCAATGGACTTTTTCCACATACCGACGGCACCAGGCGTTGGCTGCACGAACTAGAACTTGAGGAAGTGTCCTGCACTACCAGTCGATAATGGGAGCTATGCTACCAGTTTCCTCGCTCTCTGAGCTGCGGCGCGTGCGCTACAGCACGCGAGCCACGCGAGTAGTACGAAGGTACGCACCTAGGGACTTTCATACCTCGTGATCAGCTTGGTAGGAAGAACCAGGGGGAACCCTCAAAAAACAAGGTAACTTAGCGAGCAACAATGACGACGGTGGCGGACGGATCAGGAGGCAATCAGAAAGCCGTCTTTTACCCCGTCCTGGCGATAGAGCTGGGCGGCGCTTCCGCCGGGAGAGACGGTTTTCGGACCGGTTTCGGACCGAAATCTGTACGCCGGAGCCGAAATGAGCCGAAAGACGGTGTTCTACGTCCCCGGCGCCGATAGGAGAAGGGGGCCCCGCCCCATTGAGGGCGGCCAATCACAAAATAGAAACCTTTCGCTCAATCTTACGGATTCTCAAAAGTTTGGTGACCATGGGCACGGCCATGGGAGGGGGGATTGGCCGTAATCTATAGAAAGAGGCGGTGAAGGCGTGAAGAACTTGTTATTCCGGTGATGCACAGGTTGTACAGCTAATGACTACGGCGATTAAAAGGTACAGCCGCATTCTAGGTGTTTTTTTCCTATGGAGTTGTTGACTGATCGCGAGACCAACGCAACTTTAAAGAGGGGTATCCGAGGCGTCCACCCAAACGTCGTGTTTCTCTTTCCGTCCACTTTCTTTTTTTTGAGTAACACAATTATATATATGCTGCAATTATGTGTTTTACTCGCTGATCCACAGCCTCCTTCCGAGTTTCTTTGATTTCTCGTGCCGACTTCCGCCGCTAGGCACCGGGCGCTCGCGCGTGTGCGGAACGCTTCTCGGAAAAGGTCCATTCCAGTCTCAAGTTCACAAGCAGCAACCGCTGAAATAGTGACATGCTATTTTTGCTATGATCACTATCGAAAATACAATTAGTTCATGTTCTATAAACTTTTTAAGGGATAACATGGAACTATGCCTATGTCTTTTGCTCATGCATCTGGAACCATAAATTACAAAACCAGAAAAAATAGAACAATCACATTTTGTTGTTAATTAACCTTCTGAACCTGCAGCGATAATGAAATTGAACTACAAGCATATACAGATTCATTAAAAAAATATGTTTAACATCTATCTTGAATGAACTGCTATATTTGTATTGTAAATGTCCTATTCTTGCAAGCACATCAATTGCAGTGATCGAAATGAGACAGAGGCATCTGGGACATTTGGAATGCGAGTCACCTCTCCACGGCCATTGCTAGCCTGGCTGCAAACATGCCAGTTTACAATGTCACCAAATACTTTACCAGGAAAAATACATTAGTCTCCATTCATTTACGCCAGAGCACCCACAGTGCCAAACGTTGATCTCCTTGCGGTGTGGACACCACGCATCTGAGAGAATGCATCACACCGTCCACGCTGTAGGGCAGTCATGCCACACCAAGGGAGAGGGCTGCCGTGGGCACACCAAGAAAAGCCGAGACAGTAGAGACAGCTGCCTCGACTAGTGCTCCAGGTATCCGCAACCATAAATGGCAACAGTCATCTATTGTTGCCATCAATCATCCCAATAGACCGATCGCACTAAAGGCCCTGTCACACCGAGGCAGCAGTTGGACAACTCTATCCGGAAACACGAGGAAATCATGTTGCCGGCGACCCAGTCTCATCGCGGCAACGACGGTCGGGCAACATGGTGCTGCTGCCCGGCAACCGTATTCGCCGATTTGTTGTCCGACCACCCTGTCACACCGCGCTGACGGCGGAGACAACACGGGGAACGCTCTGCCATCTTGATTGTTTACCTTCGTTCTTGTGCGGCGCGGCGGCGGTGCTGCAGATGTGACTACAAAGCACTAGTTCGTTCGAAAGGCCAAAAATTACCACGGGACGACATCAACCAGTAACTGTGATTATAAAATTTGACACGGGGAGTATTATTTACTTTTTATTTTGTTGAGCAACCTCATGATGCAATTAACCTTGTCCGTGGTCGCTTTCCAAACTTACCCATTTTTCTTATGGGCGGCTTTAATTATCCCGGCATCATCTGGTCTGATTTAAGCTCTTCATCAAAAAAACTCTCAACCGAATGTAACCAGTTTTTAGATCTACGTTCTGACTTTATTCTTTCACAAATTGTAAGATTTCCAACAAGGACAACACACTCTTCGGCGAACGTGCTCGACCTCATACTGACTGATACACCTGATTTAATTTCTGATAATTTATACCTTCCTGGTCTCAGTGATCACTCGTTGCTTAATTTTTCTTTTATAACTCCCGTGTGCCGTAATACAAAACAGATCAAACAAATTCGGGATTAAAAAAGGGCCAACTACGCAGCGATTAATAGAGTAGAGGTCTGTGCTGTTTTTGGAGGAACTTTTTGCCAGCGTTTTGCGAGCGTTCCGTTCAAACCAATTGGGATTTATATAAGAACAAAGCCATTTCTTTATTTAATGAGCACATTTCATTACGCTCAATTATAACAAACACTCAGTCTCCACGGTTCACTCCTCAACTCCGAATGCTCTCTACTAAAAAGAAACGTTTGTTCAGAAACGCAAAGCGCATTGACTCGGAGGAATACTGGCAACGTTATAATTCCGCAGCCAATGAATACAAAAAAGCAGTCGGGGAGACTAAATGTTACTTTTTTAATGAGTGCCTTCCATCTATGCTAATCAATAATCCTGAACAATTTTGCAGAGTAATGAATCCCAGTGTTGAGCGTTCCCTTTCACTTAAAAATGAGTTCGGTGAAATGATTCCCGATGCATTGTGTTCGACTATGCTCAATGACATGTTTTCTAGTGTATTTAAAAATGTTACTGATCCATTTTGTCGATCATATCCTTCATATGACTTTTTTCCCATGAATCCAATTGTCATTGATGTGAATGGCATTTTAAAAATTATAAAGTCTACTAAACAATTATCGTTATCTGGTGTTGACAATATTAATTCAAAGTTTCTAAAGAATACAAAAGAATATACATCAATCATTTTGTCTAAACTATTTGAGCTAACTCTTTCACTAGGTCAGCTTCCAGACGACTGGAAAACTGGAAGGGTGATTCCACTACACAAGACTGGGGACAAACATTCCCCTTCTAACTTTAGACCCACTTCACTTACAAGTATTTGTCGTAAAACAATGGAACATATAATTTACTCTAATCTGGTTAATTTTCTTGAGTCTAATTCATTCTTCAACGTTAACCAACACGGTTTTAGGAAATATTTTTCATGCGAGACACAACTCGTAAGACTGACAAATGATTTCCATCAGGTTCTAGATCGTGGTTCAAGAATTGACAGTGTTTTTCTGGACTTCTCCAAGGCGCTTGACAGGGTCTCTCATAAGCTTCTTCTTCTTAAGCTTGACAAACTTAACATTCAACGTCATGTACTTTCGTGGATTCGCTAATTTCTGACTAATCGATCACAGTTTGTAAATTGTAATAATACCGACTCGTCCAAAGTTTCAGTAACGTCCGGAGTACCTCAGGGATCTGTGCTTGGCCCTCTTCTCTTTCTCATTTACATTAATGACTTACCATTGAATGTCAACTCTTCTATTTGTTAATTTGCAGATGATTGTGTTGTATACCGCGAAATTGTTAACAGTTCTGACATCTTACTTCTTCAAAATGATCTCGATTCCCTCTCAAGTTAGTGTGACACTTGGCACATGTCATTATATGTTGACAAATGTAAACAAATGATAATTTCCAGGCGAGTTAACGATCCTCCTTCCTATATCCTTAATAATATGACTTTAGAGCGGGTGGACACTTACAAATATCTGGGCGTTCCCATCACATCTAACCTCTCATGGGAATCGCATGTTCACCACGTCATTTTCAATGCCAACCGCATGCTTGGCTATCTAAAACGTAATTTTTTCCAGACTCCTTCGACTTTGAAACTCCTTTTCTATAAAACACTTGTCCGGCCAAAACTTGAGTACGCTTCTGCTGTTTGGGATCCTAACACTGAGAGCCTCGTCGGCGCTTTGGAAGCTGTCCAGAATAGATCTGTGCGTTTCATTCTTTCTAATTACCATCGTACATCAAGCGTAACCTCTATGAAAAAATGCGTATCCTTGCCAACTCTTTCTTTACGCCGAAAGTTTTATAGATTAAGTTTATTTTAGAAAATAGTTTATCACAACTCAATCCTCAAGACTGAACTCTTACTGGAGCCATCCTACATATCATCACGCAATGATCACATACATAAAGTCGAAATTCCACAGTGCCACACTAATACCTACTATAGATCATTCATACCTCGTCCGTCTGCTGACTGGAATCACCTTTCCACATCTATCGCCACAATTGTTAAATCTGTTGATTTTAAAAATGCTGTATTCATACTACTAGAACTTGATTCGTGATTTGAGTGTTCTATTAACTTGTACGTAATAATCCCACCCCCTCTGTAATGCCTTCGGGCCCTGAGGGTACCAATAAATGAAATGAAATAAAATTAGAGAAACCGAAATAAACCGGTTTTTAGGAACGTGTAACCGGTAACCGAAACAGTAAAAGTTAAAACCGTAAAAACCAAAACGAAACCGATATCAACAGAAAATGGTAACCGTAACCGTAACCGAGACGTTATATTTTCCTGTTTGAATCCCTGGTAGTGATAGACTGTCTTCGTAAGCTTGGGCCTGTAGTACTTCTCCTGTGTCCTGTCAAGAGTCCTGCTTAAGACATGGTGTCCCGCTGTGGGGTCATCGTGGCAGGCTTGAAATGTCTCGTCTCGAAGAGAGGAAGGGATCACAAACAGCCATGCCGTGTTGTCGCTGAAGTTCCCCTTGTACAGCACACCTTGTGGAATGGATAAGGTTGGCAGTGTTCGTATGAAAACGCGGGGAACAGCACTTCCTCGTCCTTCTAGGTGCTTGATAAGTCCTCGCAGTTCAGGATAATCTTTTTGGACTGCTGCTACGTTATTGACATCTAGTGCAATGACGAAACACTCATCGTCGTAGTTGTCAGTGTAGGCAGGTTTAGCCTCGACGGGGGCCCTTGGCAGACAACCGGCGTCACTGTGGTTTCGGCCGGACTTGTACACCACGGCCATATCAAACTCCTGCATTCGTAGACTCCACCGGGCGAGGTGTCCTGATGGGTCCTTTAAATTCGAGAGCCAGCAGATCGAGTGGTGGTCTGTCACTACTCGGAACAGATATCCATACAAGAACGGATGAAACATGGTCAAGGCCCTGACGAAGGCGAGGTATTCTTTCTCCGTCGTGGAGTAATTACCCTCCGCCTTGGACAGTGACCTGCTTGTATAGGCGATTACCCGCTGTTTCATTCTTTACTTGGACTAGCCCCGCCCCAAGCCATGCTCCTCGAAACGGCCAAAGTCGGGAGGTGTTTGAAATCTTCTTTTAGCTCGTCGAACACCCGCTGGTGCTCTCCTGGCCATTGGAGCTTTACTCCATCTAGGTATTGTAAGGTATGTAAATGGCGCAGAAAGCTTCGCAAAATCTTGAACGAAGCGCCTGTAGTAGGCACCGAGGCCTCGGAATCTTCTTACGGCCTTTTCGTTCGACGGCGAAAAAAAATGCGGCTACGGCGCGCGTCTTTTTGACGTCAGGACGAACATCCGTGCTACTCACGACGTGGCCTAGGAACTTGAGCTTATCGTAATCGAACCGACATATCGCTGGCTTGAGATTTAGTCCAGCGGCATTGATGGCTTGAAGCACGGCACGGAGTTGTCGTAAGTGCTTGTCGAAGTTACTGGCGAACACTACACGTCGTGAAGGTAGACGAGACAGCTCGGGGAATTTAAGCCTGTTAGCACGGTGTCCATGACACGCTAGAAGGTGCCTGGCGGTATGCATAGTCGGATGGGCATCACTTTAAATTTGTACAGTCCGTCGGCTGTGACGAAATAAGTTTTCTCTCGGTCCCGTTAGTCAACCTCGATCTGCCACTAGCCACTCTCCAAGTTCACTGTTGAAAATTATCGGGAGTAGCGCAGACTGCCTAGAGTGAAGTTGAGGGGGAGCGGGGGGGGGGGGGGGGGGGGGGGAAGCGAGCAGACTTCTTTCTTTGTCACTGCATTGAGTCGACGATAGTCAACACAAAATCTTAGGGTGCCATCCTTTTTATTTGCGAGCACGAAAGGTGAAGAAAATGGACTGATTGACGGCTGGATGATGTCGTTATCGTGCATTTCCTTAACCTGCTCTTTTAAAGATACACGGTACGGTGACTGGTGGACTGGGTGCACGTTGCCGTTTGTAATAATGCGATGTTTTGCACCTGGTGTTTGGCAAAACTTTTCAAGACGTGGAAAAAACTCACCGTAATCAGCGAGGAGATCAGCCACATGCAGGCGCTTCGAAGCTGGGAGCTTGGGGTCGGCGGTGACGTGCTCTTGTGCTGTGACGACAAGGTTTCCTCGGAGCGTGTGGTGACCACGGCTGGCGCTTGAAGCTCCTCGGCGTGGCCCACGGTGGTACCATTCGTTAGGTGTTGCGGCTCCTCTTGAAAGTTCGTCACGAGAACAGTTGTACGTCCGTCTTGGAGATCCATTACGCCTCGTGCGAGGCCAATTCCTGTTTCAAGGAGCAGTTGGACGCTGCCTTCCAGAAGAGCTTCACCGCACAGAGCTGCGTCTGTTATGACTTTTATGAAAACACTCGACCGCGGCGGCAGATCCCCATGGCCAGCAATAACTCGGATCGCGGTTGACGTCGTAATGGGCTCCACCGTTGGCAGAACAGGCTTTCGCAGCGTCAACTGGATTGCCCCGAGGTTGACGGCGGCGCCATAGTCGCAAAGAAAGTCTATTCCGAGGATTTCTTCCCTCGCACAGTTATGCAGAACGACAAAGCTTCACGGTCAACGTCCCAACGCGGATCTAGACGCGAGCAGTGTATCTCCCAACTGGTGTGATGAGGTGCCTTCCGGCGGTTCGTATTTGAGGTCCATCCCACGGCGTCGTCGCTTTTCGCAGGTGGCGACAGAGCCTCCCACTCAAAACTGAGTAGTGTGCTCCGGTGTCCACAAGTACCGACGCGCCGTGGCCGTCAATAACAACGTTTAGATTGCTGGGCACCGCTGCACGAGCGTCGTTGGGATGCGTGGCGTCGGGAGAGTGGGAGGGCTCCGGAGTTCTTAGAGGTTCGCTACTTCGGTCGTCTTCGGCCACGCCACCTATAGGTGTTGCCGCACTTAGTTTTCCCGAGAGGGGATAGGCGGCCTCGCCAAGAGCGGCGGAAGGGCGAAAGCGCACGTCCAGGCGAAGGCGCTCGGGAACCACGACGTAGAGTTGGTTACCGGGGACAGGGGTCGTCGTTGGAGGTAGTCGTTGATGTCCCTTGGTCACTCACCAAGGCGGGGTCGCTGGCCGCTCGGCACAAGACCTCGCAGACCCATTTGTCGGTATGGGCACCTCCGGTAGACGTGGTTGACCTAGATGCAGTGATAACACAGCGGTTGTCGATCGGCCGTGCGCCACACATCCGTCTTCCTAGGCGCTGGTTGTTCGGTGCGTACGAGCTGGGGCTGCCCTTCCCGACGTCAGAAAATCTGTGGCGCTGGTATGCCACGTCGAGGCGGAATCCAATATTGCCAGGCAGCTGGCGCAAGTCTCCGAGCTACTGTGGCGTAGATAAGAGTGGGCTCCTCGGGTGCTGCTACGCTGCCAGGAGCCTCCGGTTGGAATGCACGCGTGACTTTCTTACGGACAACTTCGGCTATCGACAGCAAAGCCGGCTGGTTGTTACCAGGCAGCGGCTTCCTGAGCTCTTCCCGGACGTCGTTGCGAATGATCTCTCTAATGTTTGGGCTGTTGCAGCTGGAAGGCAAGAGGACAGCGACGCCTCGGAGTCGCTGGTAGTGGGAGGCCCGTGCTTGATGGACACGTTCGATGTTTGTGGTCTCAGTGACGGATCTTTCGACGGTTGTAAGCGCGGCTTTCACAAGGCCTCCGAAGATGATTTCCTTCAAGCCCCGCATCACGAGACGCAGCTTTTACTTTTCGAAACGTTTGGCTCGGCATCATTTAATGGGCGGAGAACGTCATCAACGAAACTTGTGACGCTCTCATTTGGCCCTTCGCTTCTTGCTTGCAGAAGTTCTTCGGCCTGCTGTCGTCGCTGCTGGCTGGCAGAGGTGCGTCGAAGCTCTGTGTGGAAGTCTTCCTACGACGAAATCGACGCTTCGTGGTTTTCGTACCAGGTGTGTGCCGTGCGCTCCAGAGCGAAGTAGACGTTCCATAGGTTTTGCTCAGCCCCCCTTCCGTTGAACCGAGCGACGCGCTCGTACTGGCTCAACCAGTCGCCCACATCTTCATTGAGGTCGCCATGGGGAGTCGCCGACGTCCGTGGCAGGGCATGCACGTAGACGATGGAAGTTGGTGGTGTTCCGTCTTCCTGCGAAGTGGTGTTCATCGTGGTCGCAGTCCTTGTTAGCTTGTACGGTAGAGGGACGAATTCCGGTGGTCGGCCATGGGTACGTGGGCTGGTCCGGGTTTCAGGTTTGTCAACGGGGATAGGCTCTCCGGGAATTAAAAAAAGATCGAGCCCGACAGATCTTCTCTGGGGTGCGTTTCACGGGCATAAAACGCGCTACCCTGCACCTCCACCAAACTGTCAGGAATGACAATTGACGCGACGAATGACTGACGGAAACCAAACATTTAATAGGACGAACTTGTGCTTAAAACCAAAAAGGCTACCGTCACAGGCGTCGATGACGGCGTAAGCGCAGGATCGATCGCTGGGCTAGCCTAACTCCGGCTCGCCACGCGTAGCCCCTTATGTATATGCGTGGGCTTCTGGAAATATCGACGTAGAAGACTCGGTGCTCCCAACATTCGGTACTCGAACAGCAACAGGACTCTTGAATTCAGCAGAATGCGACATTCACGGAAATAACAAAAAATTCGTTTGCTTGCGTGCATCGAACCTCGGCCCCTTTGCGCATGAGTGAAGCACGATATCCATGCGGCCACGCGGGCGCGCTGGCTTGGAGAAGCACGTCAAAAAAGGGAGTTATTGTCCCACCGGGAACGATCTGTTACACCTGTAAACAACAAGAGGCCATAGTGCCACGCGCTTCGGCGAGCGAGCCCGTGCGTGGCCGAGTGGTTACCGCGCTTGACTCTCGTGCGGAAGCCCAGGGTTCGATTCCTCGGAGCGGCGCGTCTTTTATTTATTCTTGCAATTTAGATTTCTGGTAAATTCGAGAACCCTGTTGCTTGTTCGGGGTCCAAATGTTCTACACGCCGAACCTTCTACGCCGAGTGTTCCAGAGGCCCACGCGTGTACAAAGGGCTAGCCGCAGTCAGTCTCGCCCCAGCGTTTGATCCTGCTGTTAAGGCTCTGTTATACTCCAACGTCGAGCGTAGCAAACGCGACGTAGCGCAACGCACACAGATGCTGATTGGTCACATAGATCTAGATCCAGCTCGCCAAGCAATGAAAGGCGTTCGTTCTGCGCTACGCCGCGTTCGCCGCGCTCAACGTCGGAGTATAACAGAGCCTTTACGCCGACTTTGACTTTCGCGACGCTTTTTTGTTATCTTGCTTCTTTTTTTGTTTTGGGCACAATTTTACCTCATTAAACGTTTCAGTTTCCTCAGTTATTCTTCGTTTCGTCAGGTAGTCGTTCGTGACAATACAACTCGTTTTCTTGCATTGTTAAAAGGGGGTTCACTTTTGGAAGGTATTTCGGCGCACTATCCGGAAAGAGTTTTCTTTAGACCCGCATGGTATTCGCTACCTAGCAGTATACAATTACGAAGGGGTGCCTTTTTGTTTTGATAATACTTATGGGCCTTCACAGTATATGGCGTTCCCGCACAGCGAAGCTCCACAATGATGTGGATGCTCGGCCTGCGAGGATGAACTTTCTTGAAAGTGTATTGGCTTATGCTGAATGCTTTAAAATACAAGGCAGTGTACCCAAGTGGTTATCGAGGGTAGAAGTGGACATCTGGGGACATTAGGAGAGCTATAAAGTGACGTCAGCCAAAAACAAGCTGACGGCTTTTCATTTGTTTTTGTATATGGGTGTCTTGTTAGCATGAGTTCTGTCATGTCAAAACCAGGCATTAAAAAAGCACTAGTAGCCGAGCGGTCTTGGGCGTCGTTCTCTAAGCTACCTATGAGTAGTGTTTAGGTTAGAGTTCTCCTAGGGTCATGTATTTTTAAATGGCTTTCACTTTAAATTGCTTTTAAATTTCACAAGCGCATTGTTTAAACAGTGATTCACCATCGAAAACTTTTATATTACCTCTTTGTCTCTCCTTAGTGCTTGCAGTAGCACCCAGGTAAGACATACCATCTCTCATCTACAGTATGGTCCCATACGATCGGTCGCCGCGCCCCGAACCGATCGTCACTATACTTAGTACGGTGTGGTCGGGACATGTATCAATGATCAAACCTAGAAACATTGATTGCCATCTTATTTAGAACACGTGTTAGTAATTTCCTGTCATATAAGTGTTTTAGTGGTGAGGGCGCTAGATGCAGTATTGTAACGAAAACCAAATTTGAAACTCCTCTCACCGAAGCGCTACTCCATGCATAGGGAGATAAAAGTACTAAATATAAAACTGACTAATACAACACGGACTGGCGCTAACTTTCAACTGATTTAATGAAGGCAAGCCTCCCAGCACACATGCGTGAACACTCTTTCCCATCATGCCAACCACATCTGATAAAAGCAACCCATAAAAACAAACAACAGATGAAAAATACTTTAACATTCATATCAGTTCAAAGTGACTTCACAAAATCGTCTAGAAAAGAAACTTCCTTGTCATTTAGTAAAATCAAAGGCGTGCTGACGCCGTTCCCACCTGAGGTCTTTATAAAATACGCTTCATGTATTTCCCTCTCAATCTTTTTATTTGCTCTTTTAATAAGTTTTGTTAATTCTAACAGGGGATCACACCCGCACCGCATGCAGTGTACTGCAAGGTGTCCCTCCGCGTTGTTACGAAGCGCTAGACGATGTTCACGCACCCTTTCGTTAAAACACCGCCCAGTCTGTCCAGTATACACGCGCCCGCCCGTTAGCGGAATCTCGTAAACAACATTACGAGGCACAAGCCGTGTACTGAGTGACGTGCTTTTTCGAGCCTTGAACACGTTTCTGTGTAGTCATCACAGGACAAAATTTTGCCAGCTTACGGAGCCGAGAAAACAACATTGACACCGCACTTAATTGCTATTTTTTTTTAAGGTTCGACACCTTGTGTATAGAAAGTATCACTTGAACTTTTGATTTTTTTTAACGTTTTCTCGCTTACCGTCCACTGCGTTGCCTTTACTTTTCATCTTTTGTAGGAGGTTTTCGCACACGCTGGTAATCAAGCAGGCGGAGTAGCCCGCCCTGCCTAAGCGTTCTACCTGAAGTTCAAAGCTAGTCGTCAAAGCGTGATTGCAGGTTTTTGTCAGAGCAGCCTGAAGACAAGTGAAAGAGGGAGGTGTGTCTCCTCTTTGCCCGTGTTTTTTGTGCTTTTTAATCCTCTAGATCCCAATGAACCAACAGCCCAATCGAAAGTTTTAATAAATATAAAAACTTTAGAAGGCTTTGTCTCTAAAGAATGCAGTTG
This sequence comes from Ixodes persulcatus, assembly GCA_013358835.2. Taxonomy (NCBI): domain Eukaryota; kingdom Metazoa; phylum Arthropoda; class Arachnida; order Ixodida; family Ixodidae; genus Ixodes; species Ixodes persulcatus. Next base: position 64,360 of record JABSTQ010005770.1, read on the forward strand.
TGAACTAGAGTAGAAAACAACACATGAAAGAAAGCAATAAAAAAGGCATGCGCCTCAGAGCACTCGAACCTAAAACTAGGCACTAAGCGTCAAAATCAAAACCAAAACCCAGACCTCATTTTTTTTTTTTTTGTGTGTGTGAAAAACCGGAGACGGCGGACGAAAAAGGGGACAAACACAAAACGCATCGAAATTGAGACGTTTTGTGTGTGTCCCCTTTTTCATCTGTCGTCTCGGTTTTTCAAGAATACGTAAGATAAACCAGCTCGCCTTTCTAGTCACTCAATCTTCGACCCAGACCAGTCCGCCACTATACAAATGTTATTTCATTTTGTTTATGACATATATAAACATCTTTCGCCAGTGTATCTCTAGGACCTTTTTTGTTTTCGTTAATCTACGTTTAATACGACCTCTCTCGGTCAAAACATGGCGCGTCACTCTTCAAGCACGCAACGACTGTTCATTTCCGTCATATTTCCATCCTTTTTCGTCCTCTTTCCGCGAGCGAAATCGCCTTTTTGTGATCAAGGCGGGACGCGTTTTTGCACACGTCGTTTAACAATGATATTGATCATATCCATACCGATCGTAAGTGCCAAACGGTTTCCTAAAACTCTCTATCGTCAGGATTTTCGACCAGGTCATTGCCGCACCGGGCTGCAGTTAAAACAAAGAACCGGTGAATATTGGCCACCAAGACGATCATGCCCGTCGCTGTCGCAGTGCCGGGGTCCTGCCTGGGATAATATGGTGTTAGGTTTGTTGAACATGAGCGAAGATTCAGTGGACGGTGGAAATGTTTACTTCGATCGATATTTTAATATAAGCTTTCTTTGTTTGTAAATAAAACGAGCGCAAGAATCTGTTTTGCAGAAACAAAGTATACCTCCGGACATAAGAAGACGTAGATCACACACATTGTATTTCATTCATTTCATTCATTTAATACAGGGGCGTCTTTTGAGGACGCATAACATGAGGGGGGGTGGCAATAAATGGGAATGCAATATAAAAAATAACCTAAGAAGCACTAACACAACCACATCTCGTCTAACCACAAAGAAAATGTTGTATATATATATTCAGACATTCCCTACTCATTGAACAAAACCACGCACATTTCTTGAAACACTTTAATTTCTAAGTTGGTTAAAACATGATCTGGCAAGTTATTCCATTCTGTAATACACAATATTAAGGGAGAAAAGATGAATGAGTTATTATGGGATCGGCATTGAAGGAGTTTATATGTGTTATCGTTTCGGGAAGAAATATAATGGGCTTTATGACAATAGATATTCCTGAACTGTGAATTTCTACGGTAAACTTAATAGAACAAACACATGAAGTTAATTTTTCGTCGTGTGGCTAATGAAGCGAGACCAAGTCTTGATTTGAAGGCGAAGACACTACTTTCTGGAGAATATTCGTTTAGGAAGAACCGGGTGGCTTTGTCTTGAATTGATTCGAAGTTTGATATAAGAAAATTTTGATGTGGACTCCACAAAACTCTTGCGTATTCAAGTTTGGATCGAATTTTTTTGTTTTATAGACGAGTAATTTTGTCGCAGCAGGGGCCAGATAGAGGTTCCGCCTCAAAAACCTAACGATCTCGTTGAGCTGGCGATTAGGTTATGGATGGGTTCTTTCCACGAGAATGTTTCAGAAATATGGACACCCAAGTATTTGCATAATGAGACACTTTCTAATTGTTGTGAAAGTAATAAATATTCTCTTGGTGATTTGATCGAGCTGGTGGTAACCGTCATTTGTTTGCATTTTCCGGGGATAATATTCATCTTTTATGGTGTCGAGATCGTTTTGAAGAATGTAATGTCCTGTTGGGTCAGTAATTTTTCTGTATACAAAAACAGTCATCGGCAAATAGCCGAATAGTCGAATTAATTGAGGAAGGAAGGCTATTAATATAGAAAAGAAAAAAAGGCGACCGAGGGCGCTGCCTTGGGGAGCACCGGAATTTACTCGGACTGATGTTGACGAAAAACTGTTGACTTAATATGACTTCTCTCTGTCTGTTAGAAAAGAAGCTGTCCATCTGATGACTGAAGGATGGATGTGGAGGAAAGAAAGTTTAGGAAGTAGTCGTCGGTACGGAACGGCATTGAAACCTTTCGCAACGTCAATGAAAATGACGTCGGTTTTTGCTAAGGAATAATTATTAAAGTGAAGGTCCGTGGTAAATTCAAATAGTTATCTGATACACGAATGATGTTTCCTAAAACCATGCTGGTTGGGAAAAAAAGTCGCGATGATCCAGGTACGAAATGATGTGAGTGTAAAGTGCATGTTCCATGAGCTTGCAGGGTACACTAGTGAACGAGATGGGTCGGTAGTTAGATGGATGTGATTTGCTGCCCGATTTGAAGATGGGTCTAACTTGGGAGAAACGGCAATCGTACACTCTCAAAAAAAGGGTGTAGTGGGTACACCCACAGGGGGTGTAAGTGCTGCCACATATATTACACCCAGAAAGGTGTACAAGTACACCTCTAGACGAGGTGCATATATACTCCCTTTCTCAGGGTGCATATGTGCACCCTTTTAGACACCTTCAGCATTTGGTGGCGCACAGATAACCCCATATTGGGGTGTGTCACTACTCCTTTCTTACACCCTCTCTGTCGTTTCAGTGTGCAGGTACACCCCAATTTAAGGTGTACAAGTATTCCCTTCTCTACACCCACGCAATTTTTTGGGAGTAAAGATACACCCAACAACAGGGTTTACTATTACACCGTTTTCTACAGCCACCCCGCTCATAGGGAACATAGATACACCTCATTCAATGGTGTACCATTACACCTCTTTGTGCACCCACCTCAAGGAAACCTGTAAAAAATGTACGCGCCCAGTTGGTAGCGAAAAGGCAGGTAAACAGACACAAGGGATTGTTTTCAAATCTCCTAGGAGTTTATTAGGCAGCCTATTCCGTAAACAAGTACAAACGTGCAAGCAATCCGCGATATGGGAAGATGTACAACGAAGCTGTTACACAACTGAGAAGATTACTGAGCAAACAAGAACCGGGGTGATTCTTAGGTAGTGTCTATTCTCCCAGCAGCCGGCAGAATTATTTACCCGAAATTCTGCCGGCAGTCGCCACTCATTAGTGATACAACCACTTCATCGAACGACGTTTCATCGACACGCGATGTTTCATAGACAGCTTAGATTAGCTTTCCTATATTAGCTTCTCTTTTTTTGTAATGAGCCGCCCTACACTATATGCGCGAAGTGACATGTACGGGTGGCACAGGTGGGGTAATTTTTTGTAATGAGCCGCCGCAGACTGTCGCCACGAAGCGACGTGAACGGGTGGGCTGGGTCGGTGAGCACGCCCTCAGAGACACACGCGCGACGGAATGCTCCTTCAGCGTACATTTCACGTACGAGTGACGATGAAACGTTAGTGTCGACGAAACGTGTCTACAAAACGTGTATCAACAGAAAAGTTGTCCATGCAACGCGTTTTCACAAAACGCCGGGAGAATAAGAAAGTCAGTCAGTATTCTACCTGCAGTTATCACCTGATTGTAGGCGGCTAATGGCAGGCGACTGCCAATAGAATTTCGGGGAAATTCTTCTCCTGTCTGCTAGGAAATAGACACTGCCTAATTTAGAGGTACCCGGAACGGAAGGGTCAATTACTGCAAAGGAGTAGGTAGCAGCGCACTTACGACGAAAATACCGGACTTAAAATATGTAATCCGAGATGTCGACACGGGCTCACTGCAGAACAAAGAAAGGGGTCTTCGAAGATTCAACACAATGTGGCAGAAGCAGTAATTTGCCAAACCGAGCAATAAACGCATCACATGAATTCCTTGGGCTTCTTTGAAGAAATCGCTTGTTGCCGATGTACGCGTAGACTTTTCAAACACTGGAAGCCTTGGTGCACTCGAATACGTTGTCGCGGACGAAATCTCCGGCAGCCCCGCTGGTCGCAGCACAGCACACAAGAAACTAGGCCGGGAATCAGACATTCCGGGATCGGAAAGAGCACCTCGTCATCCGCGAAACCTTTATCACATGATCACGCTCCTAGCCATTACCCGCACCCAGTCAGCGGAGTAAAGCGATAAAAAAAGCCCCCGGTTCATTGGTTCGGCGACTGCGCAGCTTCTTCCACGCTTTCAGCTTAGGGAGAGAAAGAAAAGAGGAGTATACGCGTCACAGTCGCCCCCGCCTGGAGGTTAGAGGCGCGATTCCCCCTTGACGGTTTGCCCGCCGGCCCTCTACAACAACTGTGGGCAACATTTATTTTTGTTTAGGCCGGTCAGCCCGCGCGGTTGGCGCGTGTGCCCAAGTCGGGGAAGAACGGAATGAGCTCAGGCGGACACATAGAGTTTGAACAATGAACAATATATTTACTTAAAAACAAAATAGAAATTTAAATTTCAAGGTTTGGCACAAAGGCAACAACACACAACAAAAAGAAAACCCCAAAGCTCCACACGGAGATTCAACCAAAAGAAACAACAAGGAAAACGTTTGGCGCGCTACAGCAATACAAAATAAAGACAATGAAATCAAGCAACAAAACCACGGACGGAGAGCAAGTAAAAATAAAACGTCCGCAAAAGTAAAGTCCGAAGTGTACGGACGGGTCTCACTCAAATTTGGTGTCGAAGGGGATCGTCGGGCTCTCGGCGGTGGTGAGCTGGCAGGAAGACGGCGGCGGTGACGATGAAGAAGACTCAGAAGATATCGCGCTGCCGGGCCGCCATTCGCGCCGACTTCACCCCGCAACCACGAACGTCTTGCCTCCTTGAAGACCCAAAAAGCTCTCTCCCGAAACTATGCGCTCCCCACGAAAACCGTCCCAACAGTCCCTCTCCACGGCGACGTATTTCCCGCCTTTGTCGGCGCCGAAGGCACCCGCGAGGGGAAAAAAACGAAGAAACAAACAAAACCGGCTTTGGTTTTTCCGTTTATGGTCGCCGCAACGCAAGGCGGCCCACCGAAAAGGCAAATTGTCGAAGGGGCACGGCGAGCAGCACAAAAACACAAAGAAAAAGATCGCGGGGGAGTCGGCCGGCGCCAGAGTTTGCGACAATACGAAAATAGCAGCTCCTTCAAGGCCAAAGGAGGCTGTCCTTGCAAAGGCTTATCTTCAGAGTTATCCCAACAATGAACCCAACGAGAGGTTTGTCCCTTATATCCTCTTGAAAATTCGACCCAAAGTTAATAGTACAGTGGATGCTACCCGTGGCCTTGGCCTTCAGGCAGGTGCCGTGCTCTGCCTAATCTCTAGCTTGGAGACTGTAGTCACGTGATCCTACCCGGAGACCCGATTGGCCTAAAACAAGCATAGCGTCCACTCTACTGTCAATACCGAGTGAACAGGACAGCTCCATACTTTCTAAGGAAACTGCCCCACCCAAAAAGTGACCCCCAAGGGGGAATCCAAGCACAAGGTGATCGGGGTGCGTGGCTAGCGTGGCGGTGCACTAATACACCTAGAGGTTTTAAGGGAGAGGAGAATGCTCATTTTTGGTGTACAAGTACACTGGCTGGACAACGGAGGGTGCATCTTTCAGAAAAAGGGTGCATGTGCACCTGATACACCCGACTACACCCTTTTTTTCTTAGAGTGTACAAAGAATTTAATTTGCATGAGCATTCAAAGACAAGAGAGATTAGGCACGTCAAGAGTGGCCACGCTCCTTGACGACAGCATTGGCCAGCCCTAGAAAGGGCCTTTGTCAAGATATTAAACTAAATAAACCGTGCACTTGACGGGAAGGTGTGAGTTCGTTCCGTAGACAGTCGTGAGATTAGCTCTAGGCAGGGCACTACGGCTCTAATTCGGTTGGAACCAGGGCTTCGACGTGGCTTCCTAGGCGCCAAGTGCAGAGGCCAAGCCTGGTCACGTACTCTCCGGATGCATCAGCTCGCATCTCGTCCATGATGAGAGCGAACGATGCCTCGATGCGCGGCTTGCAGGCGTCGAGTGTGGGAATGCGGCTTTTGTACACCTGGGACTTCACAAACCTTCAAACGAAAAAAGTCGCATATCGTAAGGTCTGGTTAACGGGGGGCGGCCACGGCTTGTTCGGCGATCCCCGGCCCATCCAGCGTCCTTGGAAGGTGTTGTCCAGCCAGTGCCTTACACTCGTCGACCAGTGTGGGTGGCGCACCAACCTGCATAAAAATGCATACGTTTCGCTGCATGTGCAGTGCTTCCTCTGGAAGGAACTCATCCTGCATAATCTTGAGGTAGGTGCTTCCAGTTAGGTTGTCGTTGAAGGCAAAGGGTCCAACGACGCTCTCTCTCCAGATTCTGCACCAGACTGTTACCTTTGGCGACTGCAAAACTTTCTGGAGCGTCCAGAGTGGATTTGTCGAAGTCCAATAGCGGCATCTTTGTGTTCACCTGCCCGCCTAGGTAAAATGTCGCCTCATCACTAAACAACGGAAATTGCAGACGCGATGGATCTTGCCGAATCCTGAGGAGCTTGTCTCGGAAAAAGTCCAGCCACTTCTCGTGGGTTCCGGGCAACAACTCACGAATTAGTACAAGGTTGTACAGGTGCATCTCGCCGACAGCTTTGAGCACTGTGTTCGTGGATACTCCGAACAAACGCGCGGCTCTGCCTAAAAGACCCCGACGGTGGTGAAGCGGAGCTCTTCCTTTTGAGGAGCAACGTGGAAGACGTGTGTTTTGTTCTTGACACCACATTCTTCTGCAAATTGGCAGGCCCACATCCAGATCACCGACTTCAAAAGTAACCATAAGCCTACTCTAAAAAAAACAAAAAAACTTGTGCTTGACCTTTTTGAAGCTCCTCAGTTCGGTGGACCAAAGTACGACGTGACTTCGTTGCTTGCGCGTTACCTGCCGCATAAGAAGTGCCAGTTGGTAATAAAATAAAACTGAATATGAACAATCAATGCAGGTGCGCGTAGATGACTGTCGGCGTTCCTCAAGACACAAGCAGTCGAAGTCTGCTTCCGTATATATGGGAAACCTTTTCATAAAAAAAAAAAAAAAAAAAAAACGAGTGACTACAATTTCAGATTTTTCATTTAGTTTTGAATCATTCTATTAACAATCGACAAAGTCGGGTGCAAGGATACAGTACTTCTGTCAGGTATTTTAACTTTGACACCAGTCGTTCATGTCAGACAAGCGGTGGAGCGCGGGAAGCTTCGAGGACAAGTGGCGCCATCTGTGAGATGCGATCGCAAACAGAGGCATTTCGTGTGCGGCTTCTCAGGGACGGCATCCACTCACAGGCGAAAACAATTTTTTACCTCAAACCTCTTATTCCGGTAATGATAAGATTTGACATTTTGGCATCTTGCTCGAACGGCTGGGGCAGCGTTTTGACGGAGCTGGAGCTCTCGCAAAGTCTAGTTTCTTTTTGCAGTGCGAAAACCCGGGTTCGGATTTCTCACAAACACCCGGTATTTTGGCCTTATATGCGGAATACTACTTCAGCGATGTTCGTTTGTGTGTTTAGCAAATTTTGAATCGAATCGAAGATTATGTAGAAATCGCCCGAGCAACCCTTTAAAACGTATTTACACATTAGCCTTTGTTTATGACTGAGTGCCTTGGAATGGCTTGTGACTAATACTATAGCACAATACCTAATAAAATAGTACTGTCATACAACGAAACCCACACAGGTTATACTTTTGGTTCGTTATTTCGGGGGATTCGTTTTTTAATTCGGGATGAATTCTTTTGGTTTTTCGAGGTATTTTAAATAGATTCGGGGTTTTTCAGTGTTTCTTTTTGCTGTCAAAAGAGTCGGAAATTATCGGCGCTTATGATGAAGAAATCACTAAACGGGCCTGGGGTTTGCCATTTTTCAAGACACATTCGCGTGATCCGAGTAATTTGAGAAACCATCCGGTACCGACATAAGAGAAAGGAACGATATAAAAGGTGTGGTTCCGGAACAAAAATCAGCCTCCTAGATAATTCACTGCGAGTGCGTTGAGGGCGAAGAAGTTATGGATACAAATATTTTCCTGTGGAGCTTCTGGATATTAGTTTTTATTAAATGACAACCATATTCGCACTCTTTTTTTTTTCCTTCATTTTAATAGAGCCAAATTGGAGATAACTTCTTGTTGTGTACTGGCGTATATACTGAAAACTATGACACTGCAGCGGCCGTTTGTTTCTAGCCTAGACCCGTCCCATGCCCGGCGTCATGATAATGTAGCAACCCGAGCCCGTTCCAGGTGTTTAAAACCGGGCCCAGGACCGGCCCCAATAAGAGCAAATTCTATGTTATCCGGCTCTGATCTGCCCCACTACGTTTTCGAACAGGTCCGAGCCCGGCCCAGGCCCGAATTCGACGTGATGTTGTCTAAACTTTGCGGTGTGGAGTACGAGCATTTTGGGAAACGTAATTTTATGCACTTTTGCGACCGTTGGAGGTGAATTGGTGGTACGCAACTCTTTTTAATTGGTATGTCAATAGCTGAAGGAGCTACTAATAACAAGTAAAATTAACTAGGTCAGTCGAATTGCGACGCCAAAGATTTATCTTAACTTAATAATTAAATAAAAAAAAGCTGATGATGATTTCATCGGCCTATAGACCCGTGCAACAAAGCACAACTCCGACCTCAATTTATTTTTATTCCCAAGACGAGTTCAACCTCATCGACAAAAGTGAGCTTAACTATTTTCAAACTTAATTTGTTCATATAAAGCTTTCTGCTAATAGGTGGTATTTCTTGCAGGAGCGAACGCCTAACATTATTGTTTTAACTTATTCCACAGTATTGCCAACGACTAGCAAGGAAAGCAAATAAAAGTGAGCTTCCGACAAACATTTTATTTCCAGAATAAAAACAACACTAGTTCTTCTAGCAACAGCCTAATAATATATTGAATTTGGCTTTGATCACGTTCTGCTCTCTCGAATAATATAGCCCGCGAAGCCAAAGTTCCTTTCGCTACTGACACTTGTTGCAGGAATACATGGAAACTTAGCGGCAAAAGAAAAAAGAAAGACATCGACATTTCTTAACATGGACCAACCCGGCACCTTCGTCCAGGCTGCGCTCGTAGCTGGACTTTACCGCTTGCACAAGGGTAACAGAAAGTACTAGCCACGTGCATTCCACACACCCATACCACGTATGTCTGTGAATAGGCGGATCTCTCTATCATACATCTGCGCACACCAGAGTTTCTGTACCGCACGTATGTTCATACTAGGGTATTTTTTAAAATACATCTGTGGCACACACCCATACTACTTTCGTCTATGCATACTCGGGTGTCTGTACTATACACCTGCGCACACCAGAGTTTACGTACCACACATATGTGCATACTAGGGCGTTTTTAAAAATACATCTGTTGCTACAAGCGTGTCTCTACGATGCTTGTGTTTACACCGTAAATACGCCTATTTACGCTGTTCATGCCAACAGTCTGTGTGTCCATATCATACGTTTACTTATATTGTATCTGAATATGTTGATGTCATATGTCTGCCCATATAATACGTGGGTCGGTACTTGGTGTCTGTAACAGAACTTCATTCATACGAGCGTTTCTATACCAGATGTCTCAAGGCTGGTTCACACCTATACCATTAGGGCGAGAGAACACACAGACACACTGGCGCCATCCATCGGTAGCCTTGGAAGCGTTTTCTTTCACGTATAACTAAACTGAAAGTTTAGCTGTTTTCGCGGTATCAAATCTACGGACTATCTACGAGAAGAGGTCTTATCTTATTGTCAAAGCTAATTCCAGCGCACGGCAAAGGAATATTGCGTATTATATACACAGACCGGAAGTCTTCCAGGCCTAGCCGATAGATGGCGTGAATGTGTTTTCGTCGTGAGTAGAGAGGCTACATTGAAGAGAGTTTCCATCTCAGAGCACGGGGTGCGTTTGCAATTTCACGACGAACGCTTACTGCGGAGATTGGTCGCAAGCGCGCATGTGCTGCTTTTTCGTGCAGTGAGGAGGAATGCAGGTGGAATGGCGGATACGTTTGCAGACGACGAACGTTTTCGGCACTCCCTCGCAACTTGTATTGAAAACGCGGTCAATAAACCACGTGACCCCGTTCGGGCAGTTGGAAACTCTCTGTAATACAGGCTTTCTATTCGCGAGTAGAGCGCCTCTACTATAAACAGTTTAAGAGCGCAGCTCTTGGGCGCCCATTTCCGGCTTGAGCCGCAGCAGCGTAACCGTGCGTGTTGCATTATGGGAATAATGCCAGCGGGCGAAACCGCGCGTAGCATTATGGGAACATTTCGCTGCTAAATTTAGCGAAAACATTTCCCCGCTAAATTGAACGGAAAGTTTAGCGAAACGTTTTCGCTAAATGGGTGGGGAACGTCACACGTGACGCCACTCAACCCGGGGAAATTTTCCCGCTAGATTTAGCGAGAAAATGTTTTCCGCTAAATTTGGCGGAAAAATTTTCCCGTTAAATTTAGGTGTAAATTTTTCCGCTAAAAATAGCTTGAAATATTTTCAGCTAAATTTAGCGGAAATGTTCCCACTCAATTTAGCGGGAAACGGTTACCATCGTGGCGTTAGACGTGATGTCACTTTTGACGTCACACGTGACCCTCCCCTCCTCCTCCTCAAGAGCTGCGCTCTAATTTGGCATTGCACAGGGTTGCAAACATCTTTCATTTTTTTAACACACTCCCTTTATAATTTTCTCCTTCGTTTCTTTCATTTCTTTTTTTGTTCTAACGTTGAAAGCCATTTTATTTTCCGCTATCAACGAAACGACATAAACGGCGCAACGAAGGTTCCCCTCCACGCTGAATGTAGTTCTAAAAATGCTTTGGATGTGCACATACAGCCAGATACATTTCAGCAAACAATATAAGTTACCAATATTTACGTGTGTAAGGGAAGACGTCGACCGAGACATTGGGTAATTTGATTTTAATAAATGCAAGCGAAGAAAACTGTACAACATATACAAATTACTCCCCTTTACTTTTCAGCAATTAAAACGGTCTATGGCCGTTCGTCTGCTAGAACAAGTTAGAACTTCGCGTGGAAGTTAATTAAAAGACAGTGTGAATTAACATCCTTTTGAACTAGCCTTATCTCGAAGCGAGACATAGCTTTTAATTTAATTATGGTATTTTTATATATGTTTCTATGAAAGAAATTCCCTATCTGGCCATACCTTTGGGATGGACTACGCTGTTTCACTATAGCTAGCGGGAGATTCGTATTATACTACATTTAAGAATAATCTGGGTCGTGGCGAAAACCATTAGCGGCTATACTTTTTTTGTCGTTAAGGCTCTTGCACTACTTTCCTCAAGGCATGCAGCACAGCGCCCCTGAACACCCCTGAGCCTAATGATTATGAGACGACACCCCAATAACCTTGTATATAAGAGTGAAATAATTGAAAATGTGACCTCTTAAACTATCATCTCCTAATGTCAAAGTCACTTGTGAACTGTCAGAAGTTGGATACATAATTATTTATTTAGTTGGTCAAATATATGTTTATATATTTATTGATTTACATGCACATACTGCGACCTCATTTGAGGTGATTACAAGAGTGATGATAAAACGCCTCATAGTAATGGTGAATAAACACGTAAAAAAACTCTAGAAAATAACAATTCAAAACAACAACTTAAGACAAAAAATACATAATTTCTGAAATAAATCGCTGTATTCAAGCATGTACGTAGGCCAGTGGACTTTGTTGCCCAGCTGAACCATCCGTGGAAATATAAAAAAATTCGCTGTGTTTTTAAACAATCAGTAAGGAACTGAAATTGCACAATGTTTAAAATATAAACTCGTCTAGTGCTTGAGGTAGTGGAGAAGGGAAATTATTTAGTACCCCCAGTTTCACAGTCCTCATTACTATTTCTATGTTACAGTTTTAGCCCACCTATAGGGCCCGAAAGGAAGACACTTGAGCCCCAGAGATTTCATGACGCTGGTATGGGAGAAATTTCTCTCGTACCTGTTAAAAATTAAATCTGTCACTCTTAGCCTCAGAAGAATCATCAGATTAACACAGATTTTTTTTTTTTAAATAAAAGTTCTAAACAACGGTTGGTCATACTCTAAAGCTGGCTTAACGAGGGTTTTATATGGTATAGGTTTGACTTGCGCAATGTCGAAACAACCAACAGCGCGGAAACTGCGAGGAATTGCAGATACATCGGAGTGTAGTGAACGCTACAAACCGACGAGCCAAGAAAACAAAGCCGCAAGCGCAACGTCAAGGGGGTCGCCACATCATTTTCACTCGGTGTGTTTATTGACTTCTAATTCAATGAAACCCAGAGCGTGCGCATTGACGTTGCTGTTTTAGTGTTTGTGTGTGTGCATGCGTGTCCGCCATCGTGCAGTGCCTCTACGGCTTCTAACAGAAGGTTGACTTTTTGAAAGGGATCAGTCTAATGCGTCTTGCAGCGGCCAATGTAAAGTTCTACCTGGCTGAACATCGATACTCTTCAAAGGGACAATACCCAAGATTTTTTACCGCTTATTATATAATTAAACTTTCGCAAATTTCTTCGGAAAAACTTTGGACGGAACGTATCATCACTTACCAGGCCAACCTTGAACTGAGACTCAATCAAGTTAAGAGAACTTCGTTCCATGACGGGTCGGTCACTTTCATGCCAAGCGATGATTGTGAGAATCTGTCGCAAACAAGTTCGAATAACTGGATTGATCAATTTGCGCGTTCCAGATCATTTATCTCGTATGTTACGTCGCATTCAGTGAAACCGCCATAGGTGGAATTCCATGGACGCCATATTTCAGCTCATTGTTCACGAATCAAATTTCAAGCCAGCTCCAGCTTGACGTCTTCAAAGTATGGCAAAGTTGACTTAGTATGGGTGGCGCAAGCCGCCGCAGAAATAAAAACAGATTGAGTTTGATGCATGCATCCATCCCTCCGTCCTGAGCTATGATAGTCAGTGAAAAAAAAAACTAGTTAATTTATAACCCCAGCGCAATTCGAATTAAAAAAAAAATACTACTTTTTTAGACTTTTGTAGAACTTGGGAAACTACAAGTTAACGTACACTCCTACCTGCAGAGGATTCGATAGTTTTTATGGCTACTACAGTTTCGCTGAATAATATATTGACCCCAGCGTCTTTTGGGAAGGTTGCGAAAACAATACACCATTCAAGCCCCCACCTTCTGCGAACTGCCATTTTTGCCTTCTTTGCTGTGGAACACGTTTTGAGCATGCGCTGTAGACCTCTCCTACCGAATATCAGACGCTGCTCGTGCGTCTTCAACCTCACTCAGCATTTCTTTTTTGCCTGGCTAATAATCAATTGGAAAGTTGTTATACAGTGTCCCCCAAAATATTTGCACACTTTTTTCACCGCAAAAAAAAAAAAAAAAAAAAAATATTGCCAACGTTTTTTTTTTTGAATTTTCGTTCTCCGCACACGTTTAACCAACGCTATGGGTACGAACCAGATGCCAAAGTTTCAGAATTAATCGTTATCATATACAAAAGCTTTAAGCAAATTTTCGAAACTTTTCATGTGAAAAGGTCGGCCGACAGAGCTCTCGACAACATGAAGCTGAATGTCAAAAGTTGTAAACACGCGCGAGAAAACAAACCCCGTTTTCTCATTGAAATATTAAAACAAAAAATCACGTAATCTTTGACAGAGATAACGGTCAGTTTTTAAGCTTTTGGGACCTTGTACGGACCACTATCGCCATGTTTGGGCAAAAAATGGGAGTTCGGTGATGTGTAGGGTATTTTTAAAGAAAAGCACAAATCACTGTATATGTTTTGCGGACACCCTGTACATCTTTCGAGCTACTGCACATGTTAAGCACGCGTCAAACAACCCAGTAGACAAAAGAAGACAACGCGCACAAGGCGAGCGGTTGTGGGGGCATAAATACTAATACAGAAATACTATGCTGGACTTGATTTTTGGTTGAACACTCAGTAATTGCGGAACGTAAGCGGGAATTACTCAACACTACTGTACACGAAAAGACCGACATTCCTTATTGTTAGCAGCTATGATTAAATTGTAAATAAATTCCACGTTCTGTTACTAAAAAAACTATATATTTGTTTCCTCTTGTACCTGCGTTTTTTTGTAGTGCTATCAATTTGGATAATCTCAACTGTATAAATAAGTCGCTTACTACTCTTAGTAAAGCAAGTTAGTCTGCATGATTTCCGGAAACTAAGCACCTCTTTTTCAGATCTCTCAATGCAAAGAAACCAGGGACATGTGGAATACACTAGAATCAGGATGAATTTCAACTAATAAATTATTGTCTATACATTGCGTGGGAAGTTATTCCTAATCTCCGAGGGCAGTTGGCCTTTCATAATATGAAGCTTTATAGCAGCGGTAGTCCTTAAACGTTTCATGGTTCGTTTTAAATACAAGCATTGAAACGAGAGGTATACAATATATCGATGCGTTGTTCAAAATTGTACGCAATTTGAGTATCGCGCTTTATTTTCAGTTATTTTGAAAAAAAACGAAATTTTGTAGATAGTTATTCCCACATCAATTATTGCAAGTTGTGGACAAAAAAGTATACTCAAACAAAAAATAGTAAGGCACGTGTGTACCGAAAAAGCTATTTTTTACCACGAGGTATCTTTTACTTTACAAAATAATTATAAATTAAATTACCATGACATAAATTACAACCGGTAGTCAGTGACTATAGGCACACTAGAGTTTGGAGCTGTGCGCGGCCCAGGTTGGCCTTCTGTTGCAGCTTGTTTTTTTTTTTGTTAAGTCTGCAATGTGATACAGAATATATGACGTAACAATGTGGCGTAAAGAGTAAGGCGTAACCATCTCAAACATTATGTTTAGTGTGGAATTGCACACCGATCAGTTTTTGATGCAGGCGTTTTTTTCGTCCCTGCCAAGGAGACGAGTCAACACAATTTTGATGTATCTGCCTCTGCATTTGGTTCATATCAGGACACCACGTTTGAGTTTTTAAAACAAAAAAACGTAATGTAATATTTATTTACTATTTTATTCATTGATTTGTTCGATTACTTGTTTATTTGTTTACTAGTCTACAAAGTAAAAAAGTTTTATAAAAGATTTAAAAATATGTAGTAAATTATTTAAAAAAAAAAAACTACTTCCTAAATTTGTAGCACTTTTGTCCTTGCAACGTTTTGAGTGCCTATTCCCGTCAGTTCACAGTATGACCGGTTTCGCTGGGCAGTCTATGAAAGCATTTAACAGGGCAGTGTTGTCCTTGAGGCAATCTGCGGACACGTAGACGTCTATAAAGTCGTTCCCCGACTCAAAAGAGAGGATCAACTCTTTAAGCATGTCTTCAATAATCTTTAGGCTCCTCCCAGTGTTTTATTTTTTTTTTACTTCGAGGGCGTCGGTTCTTTCAAAATGACAAGCAGTAACATAAACATTTCACTAAAATGCTCGAGACTGCGACATGAAGGAACGGACAAGTACACACCTTTGTGTTTGTCCGTCCCTTCTCATCCCAGTCCCGGGGTTTTTAGTCAACTGTTTAACCACCACCAGCTCGTTTGCGTCCTAATTTTTTTTTACAGGAACATAACCCTTCATAGTAATGTGAACATTTTCGCTGTCCATGGAAGTTAAAATCTGTAACCCAAGGTCCCTATTATCCTTCATTACTTTGAGGAAACTCACGAAATTGTTTTGCTTTTATAAGAGCGTAGGGGACATTTGTTTCTGCGGATTGTCTTTGCATCGACATAACTCAATAGTGCGTGGAACTGGAAGTAGTTTGGTGTATATCCCACGCTATCCGAACGACGGAGTTTATGCCCCCTGGCAGTATGTTTGTTGAAGCCCATCAGTCTGTCGTTGTAGAAATGTATACTGAGTTTACCAGCCTTATTGTCTAAGTGCAATCGCCGCAGTTTACCGCAATATGATAATACTCAAAGCTGAGAAGATGAAACGGTTGATGGATTCATTAGAACATAAAATTGTTGCATTTCAAAAATTTTAAAGTGAATGTAAAGATATGCGTGCTGTCCGGTTACCTGGACCAAACGGTATAATATTTCTACAGCACAAGCGTAGAAAAGAGATTGCATTTAGATAGACTGAGAATTGAAATCGATGTTTGGAACATTTTTTGGTAAGTGGCGCTTCACTTTCCATATATTAAGGGCTTTTATATTTATAAATCAATATGTTGTGTTACTCAGGTCGGGCAGTTCTGTACACTCTGTGAACGTCCAAGTTGTTTTCTATACAACATATTGTGCTTTGTTACTATATAGAATATGTCTGAAATAAAACATGGAATACCGACTAAAACGTCTCTTGCACACGTGACTTCGTTCTGCGTCTTTAGCGCTGAATATGGAACATGTAAAACGCAATAAAAGGAACCTTTCGCGCATTGCAGCAGCTGAGCAATATGTGCACTGTCTATTATACAGAGTGTTTCAGCTATAACGGTAACCGGTTCAAAAAAACATATAACGGTAACCTGTTCAAAACGGTTGAAGGTGTTTTTTTTGTATCAAAAAATGAATATATAGGAATAAAAAATTGGCTGCTGTATTTCTATCTATTGATCAAATCGTCATATGCAGAATTGCAATGTATGATAAATTGTGGATTTTTGTATCGTTTTTGTGTTGGAACGAATATTAACTATGTGTCACATTGTCACGTGACGTCATGGTGTCAATAATGCTGTCAAGTAATGTCACGTGACCCCGTGACGTCACGTGACTCACTGCGTCAAATCGATTTAATTTGAGAAGTTACTGGATGTAACCTTGTTGATAGCGTGACGAGCATGACATCACGATTTTGTACCGAGAGTCACGTGACACCGTGACGTAAGCGATTTTCATAACCCCGAGTCCAGTGCTCGGGTTTATGACAATCAGCTTTGCCAAACATTCGGGTAACTGCTCGCGTTCAATTGAATATGATAATAGCCCAAATGTAACAATATCTGAAGCTCAGCCCAAGCTTCTGCTTTCCAAACCCTAGCGCATGACTATGAGGAACACTGACGGTATATAATTAGCGTCAGATCACGTGGCCGCTTGTGCAAAATGCGATTGAGGGGATCGACAGCTGTCTCTCTTCTCTATGCTTTCTGCATCTGCTATTGCGCGGAGGGGAAAACTAATGGATGTTTTCGCAAGCTATCAACTTCAGAGGTTACTTCTTAACAGTATTTACTGAAAGTACAAAAAAATGTTGCACGACCAATTTTACAATATTGAGGCACCCAAACATGTTTTAGTTGTTGCTGAACTGCATCCGAAAGATGTGCCCGAGAATAAAAGTATTCAAATGACCAAATGCGACTTATTAATAGGGCGTTACATAGAACTACGTGTGTGTACGGAAGAAATTTTTGAAAAAAAAAGGATCCTAGTGGCCTAAGAGGGACTGCCGAATGTGTGAAACCGCTCAAATTCTCACACGAGCGTCGTTCTCAAGTTACATCCCAAGTTTCGACCACCTCTTTTTTTTGCCTAAAGGAACCAAAAAAAAAATATTTTTTTAATATATTCACTAAACACTACTCAGAATCACTCCCGAACGTTAATAACTGAATAAACTTGGCTTTGCTCTTCTCTCTAGGGAATGGCAGTCGCCAAAAAATGAAAGAAATGTGAGCAACGTTCATCCCCTCAGCTTGGAGCCAAAAGGGGCCACGTGGCCTGGCGCTTATTTTATGCCGCCAGCTAGAGCCACGAAATGAGCTGTGCTTAGAGTATCGGCACTCCGTTCCGCGACATTGTTGCGGGCGCACTCATTTTGGTGACTGTGCAGAGCAGACGCAACTGCCGATCGTCATGATTCAAAAGTGCGACTTCCTCAGCATTAGGTTAGGTGCTAGGAAGCTCATGTAATATTGCTTTGCTTTGTCGCGAACTGTTTAAACATTTATGGAGGACGGAAAAGCGTTTCCTGTAATTTCAGACAAAGCTTCAGATAACTGGCAACCATGATTTTAAGCCACAATATGGCCAAGAGTCGTTACTCTGAAGCGTAACTTATTTAGTGGCTCTACCGCTAGCGTTATCATACCCCCCGCGCTGGGGTTGAAAAGGAAGAAAATGCGTGCTGAGGTCTAGCCTCTAGGCATTGTTAGAGTTTGGCTATTCTCATCACCGGAGTGGTTGAACACAAGCCACTACCCATTGTCCGCCAAGGCATTGATTGTTACGAGCCGATGTACAGTGCTCACGCAGTTCTCGTGTCCAATCCATGAGCCGCGCTGGATTGTTGTCAGGCGGGTGGCTTTGATCTCACAATTACGACATCAATCTTTGCGAAGGCAAGACTAAAAGAAATAGTCTCATTTTATCCTCGCAATTTCAGCGCGACAAAGAAGCTTCTGAACCAGTGGCGTTCTGTGCGAGTATAGATGGGCCAGACTAGGACCAGTACGCCTCTGAAAAGTCATGAGCAGTCCAACACGATATCGTTTTATGACCCCTTTAAACTTCATCGGGTGCAAAATAAAAGCATTGAAGGGTTGCTGTTAACAAGTAACAAATAAAATTGTCGAATTTTCACACCCAGACAAAGGAGGCAATTCTTCAGGAATACAAGATATTTTCTGGAGGAGCAACAAAAAAAGAAAAATAAGTGTGTGTGTGTGTGGGGGGGGGGGGGGGGTAGTTTTAAAAACATGCTGTGTTGTAAAGGTTCCTCTTTCCCGCATCTTCGACGCAGACCAGAACGCGTGGTCCCGGAAACTTTGTTTGCAAAAACACCCTTGCCAAAAAGCATGTTTTGTCGTGCCCGACGCTCGCGCCGTTTCTCACAACGATGCACTAAGAATAATATTACGCGACATTCAAACGCATGGCTTTCACTGAGCTTGAACCTCCTGCAGCGTGCATTTTGCACCATTGAATTTGATTTTCTCAACAAGAAGAAATGACAATGACCACCAGCATAGAGTGTGATGACGTCACGTGCATACATCCTAAACACTTCAGTTTTCTGGTAAAATGCGATGTTTGCAACACTAGCCAATGTAGATGTCCAAATTTGTGGAGTATATATAGCAGTCTCGCGATGGATATATGGCAGCCTAGAGAAATGTTAGAGCGCATGAGTATTGAAGCATAGTGTTGTAAACTGAGGGGTCGAAACAAGTGAAGGTAAAACCGTATATAGTATTAGCCTCCAGAGCAGGGTTGGGCAGTATCGCGGTAGTATTTCAGAATTACATTTCGTATCTGTATTTCTGTATCGCGATACATTTTTTCACCAGTATCCGTATTCCCGTATTGAAATACATTTTGAATTTTTTTTGTATCGCGATACAATCAGGATGGAATGTATTTCGTTACATTTCTTGAGAAATACCAGGTTTAAGGAGATGCTGTGGCATCGTTACTGTGCTGACCAAGGTTACTTCCGATCCTCCAAACTATTTTTTTATGCGTCCTCTTTTCTCTTCTGAGAAGTGTTGCGTAGTCGGGACTCGAACCAGGTAGCGTGCCAGGAGAGGAGTCGGAGCATCTTCTACCGCAGGTCCCTAGGTAGGGATTTTTTGAGTCATCGTTTGCTGGCATCCAACGCCCGCTGCTAACCGTCTCTCTTGCCTTAGCGTACACAGTACACCCAGCCGGCAAAGCTGAGTCACAGTCTGTTGCAGCACGAGCCTAGCGGTCGTTGACTTGAAATAGTAAAGTAGGATGACACATGCAGTGAAGTTCAACACATACTCGAACGCGTCTGCGGCTGCGCCCGTAATATTGCACGGCTCAAGGGTACGTCATCAGCCGACGCGAACGTGACCCGCTGATCTAGTGATCCGAAACACAAGAAGGAGGCCAGACGTGGCCTCGCTGTGCCGACCCATACTTCGTACACCTGCGATTCGTCTCGAAGGCGCTGTTTCTCGGAGAGCTCGCACCTGTGCCGGGAATATCAGGTCGCAATCCACGAGGTCTCGGTTTGGATGATGCTAGGCGAAACTTGAGGAGTGCAATCCATGCGTCGGTTGCGGAGGATCGGCAGGAAGGACCTTCACAACTGGGATGCCACCGTATCGTTTTTTCATCCGTAACAGAATATAAGACACATGTTCCAGGATGCTTCAGGTGGTCCACTATTCTAGAAAATTCCAAATGACACTGCCTGCACGATCTTCAACGAGGTCAACTACAACGAAAGTACGTATTGTCCTTCCGTACAACAGCGTGGTAAAGTTTCATGTTCAAAGCCACACCTACAGATCAAGAATACCAGTTTATTCCACCGTCACGTCATGGGATTAATGTGGACGAGGGCCTGGTGACGTTTTGATGGGATTTAGGATACATAGGATTTATTTATAGGTCGAAGTCTTTTCGCATCCCTCGTCAGACAGACATGATGCCAGGGAAGGAACCGCGGTCAGTCCTTGATGTAATGTTTTTTTGAACCCATCGAAGACTCCTCATCGTCCGAAATCACTACCTTCAAGGCAAAGTTCCAAGGCTACGGGAAAGTATTTTCGGGATCAAAAACTTACACTTACAACTTCAAGGTTCATCTCATTTGGCGTCTCAAACAAATTTGAAAAATGTATTGCAGTATCCGTATTTCTGTATTTGTATTTCTGTCCTCCCTAAAATTTATTCCTGTGTTTGTATTTCCAAAGACTTTTTGCCACTATTTAAAATGTATTTCCGATACGTATCGCGATACAGTTTTACAGATATATTTTAGTATTGGTATTTTAGCTACTATTTTAATGTATCCCAGTATTTGTATTTCCAATTATGTTTTTGAGTATTTCTGCCCAACCCTGCTCCAGATGCAGTATTTCGCGAAGTTTCGAGCTCATGCAAGCTGATAAAATTTGATTTATATTAAGAGTTTAAGAATTTTTGTCTGTCCTTTGGGCTATTTATGTATAATTATGAATATCATTGCATGCATCATTAGGCATCTCTTTTTGCAGTAAGGCGTTCTGTAAGGGATTATTTAGAAAAATACAAATAATTATCTCCCCCTTATTGCACATTTAGTGTATTTGCCTTCCAATCTATCATGTGAGCACAGAGTCCTTTTTGGCGTACCCTGCAGCCCGATGTTTCACACTGCCAATCAGCGAACATAAACACGTTTACGCAGACTCAACAGCTCGCGTAGTTTCGAGTATTGTCCTTCCGTGTCGGTCTCAAGCGGTTATGTGACCGTTATAAAGTAAAAATTAGTGATCATTATAAAAATATAATCAATTACTAATTGAATATTTGAGAACGTAAATAAAGGGCCGACCACTCTAAAACAATGCCCCCCTAAATTATCTGAAATTTGTTCTGCCAATCTTTTCCGGCGTTTTTATCCTCAACAGGCACGCTGTAAGTGATTTACGCTGTAAGTGATTTGGGAGAACCTTACACACATTTTTGATTTTGAAGCTAATTTAAATAACGATCTGTTCCTCACACACATAATTTCTCAAACATTTAGAAGCGTGTTATTGCCTCTTTTATGTGGTGAACATTACTTCTATGTGTCTGTGGGCTGGACAAAAACAAAGTAAACAGGGGCGCGCGCAGAACTATGACGATTACGCACGCAAAGCGTCAGAAAGTGTCAAAGTAAGCAGCTGCCATGTCGAGTAGAACAAGAAATACTACTTCGTTTTACTTAACAAAAAAAATCTTGGAGAACGCTTAAGTTTCGCCTTTAAAAGTGGAACGCTATAGCGTTAGCTGGCCTCGTTCGCCTTCCCCTCTAATTCACCGTGCCTCGCGTGGCCTAGTCACGAGCGTGTCGGACTCGCAAACGAAGAGTCGTGAATTCGAATACCGCCTAAAATTCTCAATTTTTTTCCTTTAACGCAAACCAACTACTATATGAAGTGAAATCGTTTGAGGCACACGGCAACCAATAATTCGCATTACGTCATGTTTTAATCACTTTCATTTTACGCGTGATGTCACGTTTCACGTGAGCATTGTCGGTTGTTTGAAATTCCTGCGCGAGGGCATGTAGCTGTGACGTCTTGACCCTATCGACCAATCACGTTTCTCCAGTCACGCCACCGACATCGGCTCTTCTGTGAAATAAGCTCCATAACGCTATCGCGTTAAAATCATCAATTAGCAAAGGTGATGCTCATTTGCAAATTGAATTGACCGGCATCTTGTCAAGAACATTCCTCAACAGGCAGGCTATGCCACCTTATCCTGTATATAAAAATGGTCACTTGGGCAAGCGCTATTTTGGGCCAGATTTGATCTGAGTGCGAAGGTGAGTATAGATTAGAGTGAACACTTTCTATTACTCCTTTCTGCATGATTAGTCGCATGCATCGCGATGATGAGTGTAACCAATGTTTGGTTAGAAAAACAAGCGTTGTGATTGCCGCTCTGTGTCTCTATAAAAAATTGACTGGAAGTGATTGTCCTAAACCTTTCGTGACATTTTGAAAATTTCATTGCTTATAGCTCAGTTGTGTCGTCCTTATACATAAATATGTATTGTGAAACGTATTTCGTAAACCATATTTTATGATATAGGTGGCCACGAGGTGCTCACTTCATAATTTTTTGTGCTGTATTCATTTCATTAGTTCATGGACACGTTTACGATTTAACTTTTAAAACTGCGACACAAAGTTGTACCAATCGCGGGTATTTTATGCGACCTACCACACTTCGCGAAAACATTTTATACCGTATAAATATAGAAGCTTGAACTTTAGAATTTTACTTAAACACGAAGAAAGGACAGGAAAAAACAATATAGTTCTAAATTTCAAGCTGATCAATTTACAAGTATGTACCAACAATCTCAACTCTTTATTGTTGTACTCAAACATTTGGATCCAGGTAAAATATATGTGACTGGTAAACAAAGAGATGTTGAGTCGTATGAACACGACGTTTTGTATGTTAATGTAGATTTTCTTCTACTGTTGAGTCGAAATTAAATAACTGAATTTCATAACTTTGGTACATGTAAACAAACGTGAATTGCACGGACGATAGAAGAAACTATATAGTTAATCGTTTCGCGGCGTAAATAGTGTCTATTGCAAGAACAACGCGAAAAATATATTCTCAACTTAGCGGTTCAAACCGGTTCGAACCGGTTTGAACCGTTATTTTTTGCTCCCCGGAACTGAACCGGAACCGAACCGAAAGCCGTGAGCCCGAACCGGAACCGAACCGATAAAAATTTGGGTTCGACACTCTGATGAGGATTGTTGTTACCGGCAAGGATGGTTGTGGTGTTGAAGGTTGCACTGCGCTGACATGTCCTACAAATGCGGCAAGCTGTCCTGCCGCTGTTCCATTAAGAGACACTGGAGAATGTGGTACACCACTTGTGCATGGGACATAGCGCGTTCTGTTGGCCGTGCCACTTTTTTTTTTTCTTTTCTGTTCTTCGGTTAACTTGTCTGCACATAGAGTAGCTTTGATTGGTGTGGTGCATACTACTTGAACGATATTTTTCGGCAATCTTTTTCAACTTCTGAGTAACCCCCTGGATGTAGGGTAGCACCGCAATATTTCTTCGAGTTTTCTTTGTGCGTTTTCGTTGTCCGACGCTGTACGCATCAAGTTTTCACATATGTTATCACACACCGGTACCATAAGACTCATCGGTTACCTTGATCACCTCAACGGAAGTAATATTCGAAGAACGTCGAACGGACCGTGTCGCGGGCGGCTTGACGTTCCCTCTTTTCGTTCGTTTCCTGCGAAGGCAGAGCAGGCAACGAGCCCTGATATTCTCTGCAAAGCCGGTTGCTGCGAGCGAAAGGAACCGTTCAAGCAGCGTCAAAAGCGGAGTTACTGGGCTTTTATTATTTATGATTGCTTCAGCGATGATAGAACACGTACAGAATCATGACGAACACCATGATGGTGCGCTTTTGACGCCTTCTGATTGGTGCGGCCAGCTGGTACCGTTGGTTGCGTCCGGACTTAGTCTTAAAGGGGAGCTAAGTACGCAAGTGTCGATGTTCCTGGTTGTCTTCTTTAAGTAACCATCATTCGTGCATATTCTAACGTCTCAAGGCACTTAACTCTAAGAAACGTCAGTAGGTGAACTTTCCTCTAGAACACCAGGACAGCCGCTTACAGCGAGAGAAATAGAATTACCCCAGCGAATGAAGGAGCTTAGAATACGATTATTCGATAAAAAATGCGATGCGCGTAGGGCGAACGGGCGTGACGCTCCTCTTGTTTAATGTCGCTGCGAACACTGCGTTTAGTTCACATATCTAAACCCATTCTGAGCACTTTCACTCGATTGGACCCTTCCGCTGGTCGCCGTGATTTACTGCCTACCTGGCCTGCAGCAATCTTAATACGCAGACTTTGTTTACAGCGTAGGAGTTTCTTCGAGACATTCGCAGTCATGCTCTACGAATTCCCCCTCTCTACTGAGTCTGGAAACAAATTCCTCAAGCATGTTCTTCGAAAATTGTGTTAAACCCGATCACCCCCCGAATTTGGAGCAAACATTTTACCAGTTTTATATTTTTTGTAGTTTTAGAAAGGTGGAGCACATTCGCTAAATTTGTTGAAAGTGTGCTTGAAAAAAAAAAATGCAAAAATAGAAGAGTAACACCTTCTTCAATCTTTTTTTTTTTCGCGAAGGCAATTCTAACGGAGGTACGTTACCCCAGACTACCGAATGCCTAGCTGACGTTGCTTTACGTACCAAACGGGAGCTTTGGTGTTGAGACAACAATATCTTAGTTAAGATATATCTGAAGAATGTACAGGTCTACTATCGCGACAGAAATGCACGCACACGGAGATGAATATATATGTCAACAAAAGTTTCGTGCAAATTCGAACGACAAAGTCTTCAACCTATTATCTACCTAGGAATGACTTGTTCGTATAAATAAAGGGTTGTATAACACGAGAGTGCACGACCTAGAGCGCCGACGGGAAAGTGCCACGACATCGGAGAGCAAGACAGAAGAGCGCCGCAACATGTGAGCGCATGTGCGCCCCTTGGGATTAACCGATATTGGAGTCTTCAGACACACGTTTTCGCGGAACTTAACCTTTGAAACCAAAGAGAGTCGTATTTCGAACACCTGAGGTCCTTTATTTCGATGAGCACGCAGACCTGTGGGAAGTGTAAAAATACAATTTTCGCAAACTTGAAATGGAGAAGAAAGATAGAGTTTCCGATATATAGTTGTTTATTGATTACCGTTTTATAATACAACAAAAACATTCAAAGCCTGAATGACTGTTTAACACCGCGGAGGTAGTCTGGCATGCACCTTTGGTCGCACCCTTCAACAGCGCGCTCAGATTCTTCGCAACGTGAACGTAGGTGGCCTTGGTGCTCCTCGGAGCCTCTCCACGAGGTACATCCGCCAGCTACTGGAGCGAACGGTAAGCTACACGAGCCTACGGAGCGCGCATATCTTACATTATTATCATGTTTAATTCTTGCAAACTTTGGGAAAACGTCTAATTAGGGATCCGTAAGAAATCGATTCGTTCGTTTTTTGATTAATAACGAAATGTGAAGCTGCACTCACATATTGTGCAGTGCTGGCTGTTGGGTAACAGTTAATTCGATATATAATAACCCAGTTATTAAAGAAGACATGATAGTTGACTATCACGGGGTAAGGCACCTTGGTGATTACAGCTTTTCAGCGCTCTCGTGACGCGCGCTTTAATGACAGGCGCTCTCGAGTCGCAGCGCTCTGCTGTCGTGCGCTCACGTGTCGCCCTACCAAATAAAGCAATCCATGTCCTTAAACATATCTTTACTTCTTATTGTCAATTATAGCCATTGATACTATAAGACGAAAACCCGAACTTCCTCTTAGTTAGTAAAAACACCTGGTTTCTCCCCTATTTGCTTGGAAAATACCGACGGATTTACCCCATTTAATAAAAATAATAGCCGAATACGAAGCGCTTCATATATATGAGCAGCTGCTCTATCAACTATGCGAAATGACCGCTTCCATGTTTTGCATGTTCGATATTCAACGATAGAGTCTAAGAACAAATCTACTGTGCAACGACCGTTTTATACGGTCGTTTCATGTTTTATTATGAACCTAAACTCTATAGTAACACAACGCAATAAGTAACATAGAACGCAACCATGACGTTAAGAATGGATACAAAGTCGCCCGGTCAAATTAAAACAAAATAGTGATTTATAAAAAGAAAATGCCTTAGTATATGAAACGTGCAGAGCAATTTGCCAATAAGTATTGTCTGAACCTCGATGCCACTAGTCACCTTATTTAGATGCTATCTTTCTTCTAACTTTGTGCCGAAATGTTATCTCGTTTGGTACAAGTAACGGGACAGCATGCATATTTTTTCGTTCACTTTAGAAACTATGAGGCGCCACACTTTTTTTATATTTTACTGAATTCATCCACCATTTGATGGCAAGAAAACTGGGCGTTGAGCATTACCATACTGCGATAAATTGCTGAGAATCCACTTTGACAGGAGGTGCGGAAAAACAACAAATTGCTACAACCGCAGGTTAATGGGCTCCGAGGGACGTACTGCCAGGGCGAATAAGCTACGTCGTTCCCGAAGAGTAGCATATAAACCGAGGCTTTCGGTTTCGCTTATCAGTGTGTTTTTTCGATTCAAAGACTCTACGCCGGAACAATTGTCTCCAAGAATTGAAACAAGCAAGAGAAGTCCAGGGTTCTTCAGTGTGACGAAGGTAATAGTGAACTTGGGTTACATGATATAACCCCCAGGGACCGTCAACAATGTTGTCATTAGTACGGGTGTTCATGTTCCTGCTTGTGATTTTGGAAAAACCGACGTCGCCGGAGTGTTTGAAGTCAGGAGACACTGGTAGGGACCTCAAGACCATCAAAGACATAGCCAACGAGTTTATTCTATCTTTTGATTCGGGAAATTACTTTATGGACATCTTCGTGAACACAGATTGCCTCAAGGACAACACGGTACTGTTCAAGACTTTCCTGGACTCCCGAGCGAAACCGGTTACGCTCTGGACTGACGGCAAGATGCACTCGAGACTTTGCGAGGAAAAAGATATGCCACTCATTTAGGAGGTCGTTCTTTCAAATAGTTTACTTTATATGCGGCAAATACGAATTTAATAACCTATGGGATAGCCTCGGCACAGATTACTTTATGAGTGCTTTCGTCGTAGCAGAAAATGCTAACAGTCCCACGGAACTTGGTCGAAAGTTCTTTTCACCACCATTTGAGCCACCATACCCGAGGGCCAGCGGTAGATACGTAATGAATTTTGACAACGGCAGTATCTTCATGACTAGTGAGTTCGAAAGAAAACTAATCGAACGTCAATCTCTTACGAGAGGTCTGTTAGAGCAACAACGAACTCTGAACGGAAGCTTGATACACC
The DNA here is from genome assembly GCA_013358835.2 of Ixodes persulcatus. Lineage (NCBI taxonomy): Eukaryota > Metazoa > Arthropoda > Arachnida > Ixodida > Ixodidae > Ixodes > Ixodes persulcatus. Next base: position 91,699 of record JABSTQ010005770.1, read on the forward strand.
TCACTTGTCAAAACGCGTATGCCTGCCAGCACCCAAGCTTCAACGTTACATTACAGCTTTTGACGCACCGCAATGCTTCTGTTCACGCTGTCCGTTTCGCCGACCCTCGTGAGTGGTTCTTGAGCACAATAATAAATAGTTTAAATAATCATGCAGATAGAGACAACGGCGCTTTGTTTAGCGCGCTGCATCATTTCGGATCGGCCGGTTTTTCTTTTTATGTTCGCAAGCGTCATCCGGTTCCCAAAGAGACAATATTTATCCTGCCTTTTTCATGGGAGGTATGGGTAGGACTTCTAGCGTCTGGCTTGTTACTCGTGTTGTCGTATGGCCTAATTGCGAAGGTTATCCTGAAGGCGAATGTGAATATTTCCGTCTTCCTATTTCCTATGGTAGCGGCATTTTTTCAACAGAGTACTCAACTCCACACAAGCCTGTTAAACAAGTCTTCATCCCGAATGTTGTACGGCATCATGGCAATAATGTTTGTCGTGATGTCGACCGCATTCAAAGGCCGTCTCACATCGTTTTTGAACAACCTTCCTCTAGAGGGAGAAGTCACCCAATTCGTGTCATTTGAGCATCTTGTTCGAACAGGGCATCGTCTCTGCTTCCTTGAACATCCGGGCATTCTTGGTGCACTTGGGCCGCTAATTATCTTCACGAGAAACGGCCCAATTCGGACAGGAAGTAAATGCTACCAAACTTCAAGCTCAGTCTCGGGTAGCCTTCACTCGATTAAAATTTCCGCGGACGGAAGGGACACGTTCTTTACTTACAACTCACGAACAGGTCTTAGCGAGGCTTTGAGGGGAGAGCTTCTCAGAAGAGGCTACGTCGAGGTCGAAGGCTTCGTGTTCTCGTACCCCGTAGGACCAGAAATGAGGCCATCTTCGGTATACCGACGGGACTTCGGTGCAACATTGAGTCGAGCGATTGAGGCGGGCCTATACGAAAGGTATGCTCGCCTTGCCGATTACAAGAGCAGATACTTTCACGAGAGTAGTTTGGAGCACACCCAAGAACTGGTTTTGACCTTCAGCGATCTGAGACCGTTTTTTCTGGCTTGGTTCTTGGGAATGACTTTCTCGGTCATTGTGTTGATAGGTGAGGCGATTTCATTCTGCGTGGGATGCCGAAAGCGCTCGTATAACGCGCGGAGGATTCCCAAAAGACCTTTACAACACTGGATACGAACCGGGCGACTTACGAAGATAAATCCTGTTCGTGTTCTTAAAAGAAACTAAAGGAAAACTTTTAACACGATTGAATTAGACTGCATTTAAACTTCGGAGAAATTATGGAAGTTCAATGTTCGAAACTTTTTACAACGAATAGTAGATATCTTATAATTTTCCCTGAATATTCGCCCATCAAGAAAACGTAATATTTTATGCACACTTGTAATTCGTGATTTAGAGTTGATTTATAAGTTTCAACAATCATTCCACAACTTTTATTTGATGACTCCCATGAAATCTAACTATTGAGGAGCACAAATTATTGTCATGAAACATTGAACGACTATTTTGTCAGTACAACAATTTACCGACTGTGCTACAGCCATTATTGACAATATATGTACACCAAATTTGTTCCTTTTCTATTCGAAGCTTATGTTGAATTCGGTTATACTGTCATCCTTTCTTTGATTTTCGTTCAAAGCTGATGTTCGATAAATATATACTGTAAACCTTACTTGTTTACATTCAAAGCCGATGTTCAATTGGGGTATGCTGCCAACCCTCTTTCGATTCAAGGTTGATATTTCCTTAGCGTATGTTGTTGAACGTACAATTTTTCATTTCTGTTTTTACTCGAATTTGATGTTCAATTAGAAAAACCTTAAACGTTTCCTTGTTTTCCACTCAAAGTTGATATTCAGAGTTTGTATACTGCGTACTGTATGACTGACTGCGAAGCAGATATCTCAAAAAACGGAAGAGGAAGAACTGATTGTAGAACATATCCAACAAAGTTTAAAAACGTACTTAGCCTCGCAGTTCATAGATTGTTCCAATCCCAATAAGATCTGAAGTTCCATCGGTTAATATACTTTATGATACAAAATCCTTAAATCTGCGTATGTATGAGCCATAAGATAATTTCGAATGGAAATTGTTCAATCTTTCGTACTTCGATTTGCGTTGTCAAGCTCTTTTGGAAGGTGTTTTTCTGAAAATGTGACACAATTTAATGAGGTATAATACGAGATGACAACTTCGGCATTGTATAAGTGTAATAAAAAAACGGGTGCTAAACAAATCTAAAATAGAGCACATATTTACTTCACTAGATATTTTTCTGCATATTATTATTCAACCAAAAGTCAGCTTTTTTGTATTCACGTTCAAGACTGTGGGAAAGTGGTTAGAATCCAAGTGTGAAAAACATTTTGAGGACCTGTCACTAGCGGTCAAGTGAGACGCCTTCTGTTACACTAGTCTTACTATTTGCACATTTCTTCCATATATGATGAAACTGATTTTAAAGCAATATGCGCACTTATATTTAATATTGAGTTTATGGATTAAGAAAACATTTTTCAACACCCTCACCACCGGTGCATTTGGTATCTGTTCGCGCAGTTTGCAGTTTTATTTCGTGTTTGATATGGAGGCATATATTTGGAGTGTTTACAAGTCTAATGTATCTTCGCTTTGTGATAAAACGGTCAGGAAGATTGAGGGAATCCTGTGATTATACCTGTGAAATTCAAATATAGCTGGAAAGAAAAACTTATGTTAATAAATGTCGTGTTTCAGTGTATGGCATATTTGTTTTGGCTCTATCATATGGATTTTCTCACTTACATCAGATTTTCATATTGTTCATTTTAACTAACGCTTTTTGTCTGCGATTTTCGCAGGGATGTTCTTTACCCGGGTATAGCATGCAAGCCTCCTGCCCCAAAATTATAAAGATATATCTAGTCACCCTACCAGCAAAACATGGACGTCCGTCACACGTCTAAAAACGGTCCGAATATTCAGTGCCAAGATGAGACGTCCATCGGACATACTGTGAACATTCGTTTCTGGATGTACAGATTTTGAAATTCGGTGGACGTCCGAAGGACATTCAATGATGGCCGTACATATGGCTGGTTGTATTTTCATAGAAAAAGCAGGATAGGTTGTCATCTCTGTAGAGGTCAAACCTCTATACTGTAACACTATACTATACAGTATACGCAGTCAACGCTAGCTCACCGGTTTGCGATGCCTTCGTTTGCCTCCTAAAATAGTGCGTCCAATGCAAAAGGCAAACAACTGGAAAAAAAGGGCGTCTTTAGAGCTAGTAACTTATTACAGCGTTAATCTCTTGACGCAACAAATGTGTTTTTTTTTTAAATAATACGTAAACATAATGTACATTACTTCGTTTTGTTTTCCGTTTTAGTTTGTGTCTAATTTTCCGCAACCTTGCGAGAGTTGCTGGGATTTCGAGATTTCCGGCTACCCTACCCCGTCCGTTTTGAGAAAATGGCGTCTTCCGCAGTTATGTCAAGTACCTCTCCTGCTGGAATATTTTCGAAAATTCGTTGTTCTAAGATTTCGAAGGATTGCAAGCAGGTGATCGCGAACGTGTATGTGTGTACGAGAACGAGTTTCCCGGAGAAGTCGGTCCGTGAAGTCCTGCAGATGGTCAGTAACGACACCGGAATGTCCATCCGTACTGTCGCAAAGTACAAAGCGGAATGGCGCTCTGGCCAAGCAGTGTCCCCTCCTCGAAGCGAAGAGCTCGCAACGTGAAAGTGCCGTGCACGCGAACCGTCAAGCATGACGACTCAACGCCATTCGTCTGAAGGATCTTCTCAAGCACTTCAAGGAGACTGCCATTTACAGGGCAACAATAATGTGCGGAAATCAGGGGGTCTCTCTCAATGTTTTCCAACTCCCATGTTGTTAAAAAACAAGTGGTGAGTGAAGGATGCATTTATTTTCATCATTGCACGTGTGCAAGAAATCCCCTTGTTCATTATCATTTTTTGCTAGCAATCACTAAAAGGAAGTCTTGCAGGTCAAGCAGGAGCCCAGGAAGAAGACAGTGCATACATTTGTTTTTTACTAGGTCCAGGCAGTGCAGAGGTAACCTCTCCCACCAAGGATTTGCACCTTGAGCAGCACAGCTTGCAGTTACAGGTAGGTTTCAGGTAAGCTGTTAAAGCTGCCTGCACTCATATCTTTGTCCACTTGTTCCGTTAGGGTCGTGTGATGCACAGATGGCCTCTCGACGCTTCTGTCATCCCAAGCTACAGGTAAGTTCCAAGTATGCTGCAAAAACTGAATGCACTCATGTGTTTGCTTTTCTTTTTTACTTAGTCTACGCAGTGCAGAGGTAAAATCCCCACACCAGGGATTTGTGCCTTGAGCAGCCCAGCTCGCAGTTACAGGTAGGTTCTGAGTACGCTGTGAAAGTTTTCTCCACTCCTTTTTTACCCACTTGCTTTGTTGGAGATGTGCAATACACAGTTATCTTCGCCTTGCCAGGGTGCTGCTATTGGCAGCAGTTACGTTTCGGTGTGTGCTGTGAGAGCCACCAAAATCTAACTCATTTTGTCCGGGCCATGTGGCGTAGGAGTTGATGCCTTGGGGGAGGGGGGCATGGACAACGTAAACAGAAAAAAGAGTAAGGGTGACGAAGCGACAAGCACCACATAAGGTTTGTCACCAGCCGCCTTGCAACAGCTCCGACTTTTACTGAAAGCTGTTAAGAAAGTCCACCACCCGTCGCGCAAAGCTACATCTAGAAGCTTAATTTCAAAACTGTGGTCTTTGGAGACGCTAAGGTGAGGTGCCATCTATTTTCTGTACACCCTTCAAGTAGCTCTGACCACAGAGTCGAACCGAAATTTTTATCGCCCCGCAGGGGGCACCTGAGAAAGCAGGTGTTTGGAGAGTGGCGTCTCCACGGACCCCGAGCCCAGCAGGGGGCGCCTGCACCTTAGGTGCTAGGTGCTTGGTGAGTAGCGTCACCACGGACCCCAGCCACGTGGGCCACCATACCCGCACGCAGGGGGCACCTACTTCATAGTGGGTGCTTGGTGAGTGGTGTCACTACGAACCCCGAGCCATGTGGGTTCGCCCACCCACGTCTGGCTGTGCGTGGCGTACCCGTGTCCGGGGAAAAGGGGACCCTGGTGGTTGAGCTGAGCCCGGGGTATGTTTGGACCCTTCGGGGCCCCCTGGACAAGGCAATACACCGCTTCGGCCCCTGCTTCTCGTAGACGGGTGTCCTGGCTTGGCCCGACCATAATGATTCAGTCAGTCGCCTCTTCTACCCTCTTCTTCCTTCTTTCACTTTTCCTTCCACCTCTTTCTCTTTTCTTCTACACTCTCTTCCTTCCTTTTTCACATTCTTAGGCGGCAAGGGCTAACCTTGAGTGGAAACAGGTCCTGTCCCTGCATCCACACTCGGTTATAGTGCCCGGGCAGCACTGGTAGAGTAATTGTGCCAGCCAAGCCTTTCTTGCTATGGCACATTACCTACCCCCTTGTTGGGCTCCGTGGTGGGCGGTGCACCCGGGCACTGAACTTTTCTCCCATCTTTATGGGTTCTAGGCAAAAAACCTCTGATCGGGCCCTGAAAAGGGTCCGCACCGAAGCCATCACTGCAAAGACACCTGACCTTCCTCCAAGATTCTCGAAGTTTATAGTCATTCATTCTGAAGGCGATAAACAGCTCTCACAAATGTCCCCATTCTTAGTAGCAAAAGTACTTGAAGGCGCAATTGGGAAAAACTACAAGGCAAAGAAAATGAGCTCCGGCGATTTACTTGTTGAGGTGGAAACGAATCAGCAGAGTACTGCACTACTAGGTTTAACGTCTATTTCTGGTTATGACGTCTCTGTATGTCCCCACCGAACAACGTTAAACAGCATTCAAGGAGTTATCTCCGAAGATGACCTTCTTGACAGCTCTGAGAGTGAAATTGTTGAAGGCCTCTCCGACCAAGGTGTCACAGCTGCAAGGCGTATTACCATTCGTCGTGACGGGAACGAGCTGAAAACAAAACATATTGTACTCACCTTCCAATCGACCGTCCTCACCCAGCATATTCCAGATCATGCAAGAAATGGAAAGACGAGAAAGAGATCCTCACCTTGAAAGTTAAGGAAAACCTTTCTTTCCCTGAAGCACGCCGTCGCTTCGCATTCGTGCAGAAAGGCGGCTACGCCCAAGTGGTGCAGCGGGGACCAGCACCACTGAAGGTTGCTGTGGCAACCCAGACGTCCTTTCTGGACTATGGGAAACCACGGCAGTCCCCCACGCCCCAGCTGAAGATTCAGCTTCCGGGGCGTGCAATCTCGGCTGGGCGGTCTACGGACCCTCCAAGCCAGAGTGCGAACCCTCGCGCTCCAACAGGGCAACAGCCAGTGTCTTCTCAGGCTGTTTCCCAAACCCAGGATGGGCCGGTGGCTGCCGCAACCGTCCCTTCTCCGCGATCTCCTTCCAGGGAGAAGGGTCGACACTCTTGCCCACACTCCCTGGAGAGAGCATCATCGAAGGAGCGGCATGGCTTTCGTGCCGCACCTGCAGCGCCTAAGGGGCAGGAACGGGTGGACTTGGGCGACGCTTCGCCCAGCACCCCCTCTGCCCCTTTCGCTGGGTCTGGTCGCGGGCGGGGCGTGGCGCCCCGTTCCCCAAACCTGGAAAAACCGGCAGGAAAAGCCTCGCCTCAGGAAACTGAGCCCATGAATGAGTGTGGAGAAGTCTCCACTCATGCGTCTGACCAAGACGACATGGAGTGGCAGACTATTAAGAGTAAGCACAATTGCAAAAAATCGGTGATCCCACCAACGTGACATTGCGAATTAAGTTGTGCCACATATGGCAGCCTTAGAACTTTTATTTACTCTCCCAGTGTTTGTTCTTTATTTATATTTTAACTCAATTTTAAAACTGACCAATTTTCACTTCATGCAGTGGAACTGCCGTGGCCTACTCAGAAATATTGATGATGAAAATTATTTTATGGACGAGCTGAGACCCATTGCACTCAGCTTGCAAGAAACACATTTAAATAACACTAATACACAAATTTTACGTCAGCACCAAGTTTTTAGAAAAGACAGAATCTCCTCAAACTCGTCTAGAGGAGTGGCAATAGTGGTGCAGAATGGTGTTGCTTGTTCGGAGGTCCCCCTTTCTACGCCCTTAGAGGCTATAGCGGTGCGCCTTCTTGTTGACCGTTTGATCACGGTAGTTTCTCTCTATCTGCCACCTAACTCTCCACTGCATATCAGTGAACTTGAGTCACTTGTAAAACAATTACCTCAACCTTTTTTTAATTTTAGGCAATTTTAATGCCCACCACCCTTTGTGGGGTAGTGCTCGCCAGGATTCACGTGGAGGTGTCGTAGAGCGGTTTTTATTATCATCTGGGTTGTTTCTTTTTAATGGGAGGGAACCTACGTATTTTAGTGCAGCAGATCAATCATTCACATCTATTGACCTTTCTATTGCATCACCAATTTTATTTCCATGCTTTTCATGGACTGTTTTAAATAACCCTTTTGGGAGCGATCATTTCCCTATTGTTCTAGAAAGCACAATGCCAATTCCTTCCGGTGATCCCACCAACGTGACATTGCGAATTAAGTTGTGCCACATATGGGTGCCTTAGAACGTTTATTTACTCTCCCAGTGTTTGTTCTTTATTTATATTTTAACTCAATTTTAAAACAAGGACCAATTTCCACTTCATGCAGTGGAACTGCCGTGGCCTACTCAGAAATATTGATGATGTAAAATATTTTATGGACGAGCTGAGACCCATTGCACTCAGCTTGCAAGAAACACATTTAAATAACACTAATACACAAATTTTACGTCAGCACCAAGTTTTTAGAAAAGACAGAATCTCCTCAAACTGGTCTGGAGGAGTGGCAATAGTGGTGCACAATGGTGTTGCTTGTTCGGAGGTCCCCCTTTCTACGCCCTTGGAGGCTATAGCGGTGCGCCTTCTTGTTGACCGTTTGATCACGGTAGTTTCTCTCTATCTGCCACCCAACTCTCCACTGCATATCTGAACTTGAGTCACTTGTAAAACAATTACCTCAACCTTTTTTTAATTTTAGGCGATTTTAATGCCCACCACCCTTTGTGGGGTAGTGCTCGCCAGGATTCACGTGGAGGTGTCGTAGAGCGGTTTTTATTATCATCTGGGTTGTGTCTTTTTAATGGGAGGGAACCTACATATTTTAGTGCAGCACATCAATCATTCACATCTATTGACCTTTCTATTGCATCACCAATTTTATTTCCATGCTTTTCTTGGACTGTTTTAAATAACCCTTTTGGGAGCGATCATTTCCCTATTGTTCTAGAAAGCACAATGCCAATTCCTTCCATTCCGACAAGACTACCAAGGTGGAAATTGGAAAAGGCTGACTGGTCTATTTTTTGTTTGGAGGCTTTTATTGATTCATCTGTTCTTGTAAACATGAGCCCTGAAGATGCTACGCTGTATGTTACTGAAGCGATTATAAATGCCGCATCACGCAGTATCCCCCAGACGTCTGGACGACTCCCCAAGAGGTGCAAGCCGTGGTGGAACGATGACTGCACCACAACACGCAAGTCGCAAAACAAGGCATGGTGCATCTTCAGACGTGATCCCACTCCTACCAATTTACTTAAATTCAAGAAAAGAAGAGCCAAAGCTAGCTGGACGCGAAGGAAAGCTAAAGGCAGGTCTTGGAAAAAGTATGTCACCTCTTTGAGCAGCTTTGTTTCTTCAAAGGAAGTGTGGGATCGTCTCAGGAAGATTAGGGGAGACTATCGGTCTTTCAGGATAACCCTCTTTCCATCAGCAACATCCCTGAGGGAACAAGCAAATATTCTTGGTGAACACTTCCAGGAAGTCTCTAACTCTGCCAACTATAGTGAATCCTTTAGGAGGTTTAGATCAGCAGCAGAAAAACAAACTATTTCTTTGTCTGGGGGCCAGGGTGCTCCTTATAACAAGCCATTCACACGGTGTGAGCTCGAATTGGCTCTCGGCGTCAAAAAGAAATCTGCGGCTGGGCCGGATAGGATTCAGTACGAGATGCTAAGGAGACTGTCGCCTGAATCCCTAAACAGTTTGCTCACATTTTTTTAATTTATTGTGGGATGCTGCTTGTTTTCCGGACTGTTGGAAAATGGCACACATAATCCCTCTACTGAAACCCAGCAAAGACCCCTGCTTACCGACAAGCTACCGGCCAATTGCTCTGACAAGCTGCCTGGGAAAACCTTATGAGAGACTAATTAATCGTCGTCTTGTACATTTTTTAGAGGCAGAGGGTGTTTTTGATAGAAATCAGTGTGGCTTCCGAGCAGGCCGCTCCACGGTAGATCACCTTGTCCGCCTGGAAACCTCTATTCGGGAAGCATTTGTCCATCGCCAGCACTGTGTTTATGTCTTTTTTGATCTACAAAAGGCTTACGACACAACTTGGCGATATGGGATCCTTCGAGACTTGTACTCGTATGGTGTCCGAGGCCGCATGCTTTGCTGTATTCGAAGCTTCTTGATGGGTTGGACCTTCCAAGTGCGATTGGGCTCCATCCTGTCGGATGTTTTTCTCCAGGAGAATGGCGTCCCTCAGGGTGGAGTACTAAGTGTTACACTCTTTGCCGTGAAGATTAATAGTCTGGCTAAGGTTATACCACCATCTGTATCCTATTCATTGTATGTGGACGATGTGCAGATATTGTTTTCATCTTGTAACTTGTCCAGCTGTGATCGGCAACTGCAGCTCACAATCAATAAGATGAGCAAGTGGGCTGATCAAAATGGCTTTAGGTTCTCCCCCGAAAAGACAATCTGTGTTCCCTTTTCACTCCGCCGTGGCCTGTCTCCAGATCCAGTGTTGTACTTGAATGATGTTGCTATATCTGTAAAGGAGGCCCATAAGTTTTTAGGAATAATATTTGATAAAAAGCTCACTTTTATACCCCACCTGAAAGAGTTGAAACATAAATGCCTACGTTCATCCAACATTCTCAAAGTGTTGTCGCATACAACCTGGGGGTCTGATAGACGGTGCCTCTTGCGACTTTACAACTCTTTGGTACGGTCCCGCTTGGACTATGGCGCGATTGTTTATGGATCGGCTCGTCCGTCTGCCCTATAGATGTTAGACCCCGTCCATCATCTGGGGTTCCGACTTGCCACGGGGGCATTTCGAACATCACCTGTGCCTAGCTTGTATGCTGATACACATCAAATGTCTCTGGAAAGACGAAGGCAATACTTGAGTCTTTGTTATGCTTACAAGATATACAGCTTTCCTCAACATCCCTCTTTTGATGCCCTCCAACCTGCTACATCCCTCCGACTCTTTGAAAACAAGCCGAGTATTGTTCGGCCTCTGAGTTTCAGAGTTCAAAGCATGTCAACATCCCTCCAGCTTCCCTTTAGTGAAGCTGCTTTGCTGAAGAGCAATGAAAGAATTGCACCTTGGGACCTTCTGCCACTCTCCTGTGACTGGTCACTGTCCAAGTACAGAAAGAGAGCTATTTCTTCACTCGTTCTTCAGCAGGAGTTTGCCGAACTGGAACAGAAATACAAGGATTACTCACACTTTTACACTGATGGATCAAAAACATCAACTTTCGTGGGGTGTGCGGTTTATTCCATTGCCTTCAAGAAAGTTAGACAACTTCATACTCTTGCAAATATTTTTACTGCTGAATTGTACGCCATTTTAATGGCTGTTGAGTACTTATTGGAGAACAATATCATGAAAGCAATTCTGTTTGTCGACTCCCAGAGCGTTCTTTTAGCTATTTCGTCCTTAACAGACAGCAAGAACCTTCTCGTGCGATATCTTCGGGTACGGTTAAACCGAGCACTTCAACTAGGACACTTGATCAAATTCTGTTGGGTTCCTAGCCACGTGGGTATTTTCGGCAATGAGAAAGCAGACCTGCTTGCTGGCTCTGCGAAAGAGTGCCCAAAACTTTCTCTTGGCTTGCCATACCAAGACCTGAAACCAATCATCCAGACATCAATTATGAAGTCATGGCAGTTGGATTGGGATATGAAAAAAGAGAACAAACTTCATGTTATCAAGCCCCAACTGGGGGTGTGGGAGAGTTCCTTCCATAAAGACCGTCAGGTTGAAGTTCTCCTCTGCCGCTTAAGAATCGGTCATACCCGGTTGACTCATTTGCACCTACTCTGTGGTGAGGACGTTAAAATTTGCGACAACTGTGGGAAAGCTATGACTGTTTTGCACATCCTGTGGCATTGCAAATCTTTAAACCAAGAGCGGCGATCATGTTTTCCTGAACTTTTTCAAGGTCACCTTCCCTTTCACCCATATTTTCTGCTTGGCGATCAACCATTGGTACCATTCAATCGAGTTTTAAATTTCCTCCATAAAACTGGCCTTTTACACCAGCTGTAGCTTCCAGTTTTTATAGATTATTCCTTTAAGCCCCTTAGAAGAACCTTTGTTTGGCGCAATATGGCCTAAGTTGCTCTTGCGCCAAAAAACCCCAATCATCATCATCAAATTTTTATCGTTTCAGTTTCGAAGTCGTGTTCACGGCTTTCGGTTCAGTTCTTGTTCAGTTCCGGGAGGAAAAATAAAGGTTCAAATTGGTTTGAACCGATGAATTTATAATATCTATTCCGCGTTCTTCTGGCAAGGTGCACGATTTTCGCCTTGTAAATAGTAACTATGCTGTATACATTTTTATTGTTCGTACAATTCACTTTAATTTTGAAGTACCGAAATTAGACATTGCGCAATGTAATTTCGACGAAGTAGTAAAAGAAAATAGGGATAAACATAAAAAAACGTTGTGCTTATAACCACCATTGGCTTACCTCAGTCAGATAAATGTAACCTGATTCGAAAGTTTGTCACGGCATGTGGTAGGTCGCCTAATTTATCCTTGATTAGTGCAGCTTTGCTTCACTTTTAATACCTTTAATATTATATAAATTGACGACGCAACTGAGCTAAAAGCAGTATTATGCTCAAGATGTCAAAACAATCTTTAGGAACACCCCTTTTAGTCTACCTTTAAACACTGAGCGGCTATCACAACGCTTGTTTTCCTAACCAACATTGTTTACACTCAGCATCGTGATGCAGGCAAAGAGTCATATGAAAAGGAGTGATCAAAATTGTTCGTCATAATCTATACGCGCCTTCGTACTCATATCACATCTGACATAAAATACCGCGTATCTAAGTGATCATTTTTATATACAGTGACGTCTTGTTAATATGAACACCTCCGTTTCCGCAAAAACCTTCTCCATAATGTTATTTGTCGGTAATAACGAGACAAAGATGCATTCATATTCCCAGTTTGTCCACGAAAATGGTGTCCTTATAGCAAAGTATTCATATTAACATCAAGATCGAAGAAAGAATAATATATATATATATATATATATATATATATATATGTTGTACGAAGATGACAGATGACATTCTCTTTGTAATCTTGACCCGCGTCGACACGCTCTTCGTCAATTAATATCACATTAACATTAATATCACATCACATTAACATATTAAACGATTGAGACATGACTGTACAGGACAAACTGATGGACTGGCGTAAGCATGCTGACGAAGTTTGTTCTTGACAAGATGCCGGCCAATACAATCAACAATTAACCATCACCCTTGCTAATAGATATATTTTGTTAAATAGAACAAAGTAAAATTACCTGCTCTTCTTGACACTGCATCTACTAATGTTGTCACTTTATGTCGGACTGCGTGCGTAATCGTCATTACTCCGCCATGCGTCCTTGTTTACTTTGTTTTTGTCAAGCCCACAGTCACATATACTTGCTGTCCATCGCAAAAAGGAGGCCATATTAGACATCCATATATTTAGAAGTTATATATGTGTAAGGAACACATGGGTTTTCAAATCAACTTCAAAATCAAAAAGTTCTTTAGGGCTCTCCGAAATCATTCATACTTGTGCTTATCGAGAATAAAAACTTAGGAAAAGATTGGCATAGCATTTGTAAAATAATTTGGGGGTATATTTACTTTTGATGTATATATTTAAGATGACGGACCCTTTGTTTATGTTGCCAAATCTTCAGTAAAGAATTAAATACATTTTTATTATCTTAAATAAATTGACTCGAAAATACGCCTGCAGTGGAGCCGATCTTCGAAATCGTGTTTTTTTTTTATTGGTATGCGAACACGAAAGGAGACAAGGAACACAAAAAACATGTCAGACACAGACCGTGTTTGACGTGTTTATATGTGTCCCTTGTCACCTTTTGGATTCGCATACCATGATGTTTGGCCAATACGCTCTCCTAACTCTGTTGTTTTTTTTCGCTATTTTACAATGTGAAACACTGGTGCGCGGGGTATTCCAAAAACGACTTTGTGGTCATAGGATATATTTAAAGGCAAATACACGATATGTGAAGAGAGTGATAATGAACAATATTCTTCAAAAGAATCAAATACAAAATGCATTAATACAAAAAGAAAGACAAATATGTAATGATATTCCTAACTACACATAAATAGTGCGAAAGACGAACAAAAATTGTTATAATCCTAAAATAATCACATATAGGCATCGGCTTGCTGTAACCCGATACTTGGGGAAATACTGCCTCGGAGGGTATATGTTATATTCGATTTTACGTTCACTTGTTTTGGGCCCACACGTTACAACGCAGTGCTTTATCAGTTGTGCGCTCTAACCTTCTAGTAGACTGCCGTAGATCATCACGAGACTGCGATATAGAGTGCACAACTTTGCTACTTGGACATCTACATCTACTAGGTCTGCGAACATCGCATTTCACCAGGAAACTGAACTGTTGTTCAACAAGGTTTGCACGTGACGTCATCGCACTATGTGCTGGTTTAAATCGTGATTTTTGCTTGCTGAGAAAACTATCCGCTGATGCAAAATGCATTCTGCAGAAGACTGGCGTTCTGTGCAGTCCATGTATTTGTGAGATAAATTATTCTTGTTTAGTGCAGCCTCGTAAGAATGGTGCGTGCGTCTAGAACCACGAAAGCGCGCTTTCCGGCACGAGTGTTCTTGCAAGCGAGGTAGTTTCCCAGGTCACGCTTTCCGGTGTGTGCCGTAGATGAGGAGCCAAGGAACCTTTACAACATAGTGTTTTTAAAACTACAAACCTCCCCCCTGTTTTGTTTTATTCCTGAAGGTCACCCTAATTCATTCGGGGGTGTTAATTTTATAATTACATTTGTGTAACTTTTTAACAGAAATTTTACATTTTTTTCACCCAAAAAAATGAAAGCCGTTTACAACTCCCTGTAACGCCGAATTAGAGCGCAGCTCTTGAGGAGGAGGGGAAGGCAAGGGGGGGGGGGGGGCGTCACGTGGCCGGGGGGTCACGTGACCTCGACCTTTAGGGGGAAAATTTTCCGCTAGATTTAGCGGAAATATATTTCCGCTAAATTTAGCGGGGAAAATTTTCCGCTAAATTTAGCGGGGAAAATTTTCCGCTAAATTTAGCGGGGAAAATTTTCCGCTAAATTTAGCGGGATAAATTTTCCGCTAAATTTGGCGAGGAAAATTTTCCGCTAAATTTAGCGGGATAAATTTTCCGCTAAATTTGGCGAGGAAAATTTTCCGCTAAATATAACGGGGAAAATTTTCCGCTAAATTTAGCGGGGAAAATATTCCGCTAAATTTAGCGGGGAAAATTTTCCGCTAAATATAACGGGGAAAATTTTCCGCTAAATTTAGCGGGGAAAATATTCCGCTAAATTTAGCGGGGAAAATTTTCAGCTAAATTTGGCGAGGAAAATTTTCCGCTAAATTTAGCGGGGAAAATTTTCCGCTAACTTTAGCGGGGAAAATTTTCCGCTAAATTTAGCGGGGAAAATTTTCCCCTAAATTTAGCGGGGAAATTATTCGGCTAAATTTAGCGGGGAAAATATTCCGCTAAATTTAGCGGGGAAATTTACTCATCATGCGCCGCGCGGTTACGCCGACGGCGACGGCGACGCCGACGCCGCTCAAGCCGGAAACGGGCGCCTAAGAGCTGCGCTCTAAAATGTGCAGTTTATACAAAATACGGAGGTGGTCAAAGTTCGGCGATGAACATATGAACGACGTCTCTCGGAGCTTTGGAGCGGCTGCCAACATTCGGCTGTCTCTCTGAGGCCACCCTTTCTTTATAGGTATTGCTCTTTTACACGCTCGTAGTTCTATGCAGCGTCTGTTTCTATTTTTAGGGACAACTTTGTGAGGCAATTAAGCAACAGCGAAAGCTCTTGCTTAATGCTTGGGAGCCTCCGTGATGTTTACGAGTAAAATAGGTCGTGCCACAATTTTCGTACTTTCAGTAAATTCCGCTAGTATCTAATCTGTGACGTTGGTAACGTACAAGACACACATTATGTTTCCCCTCCGCGCAGTGGCAGATGCAGAAAAAAACAATGGAAAGAAACAGCTTTCACCTCGTCGTCTTGCAACTAGAACAAGCGTCCTCATGATCTGACGCTAATTATAAACCGTCAGTATTTTTCATAGTCATGCACTGGGGTTGGCAAAACAGAAAACATAAGTTGAGCTTCAGACATTGTTAGAGTTTGGCTATTCTCGTCTTTGAATTCAAACACGAGTCATTACCCAAATGTTTTGCGGTGCTGATCGTCATGAACCCGAACATATAATACGCAAGATCATAACTTTGATGTCATTTCATGGCGAGGGAGCTGTTTTCACGTTTTACGCGAAACTTATGGGCATTTGGAAAATGCCTATAGACCAGAAGTAATTAAAGGCAGTATGTTCTGTTAATAACACACAACACACGTATTTTTACAGATTATAGTTCATTGTCCCATGGGCTTTCAAACACGTTGCAGCTCAGGGTTGGGCAGTACCGCGATCCAAATATTGTGTGATAGTTTTTCAAAAATACTTTTAAGTAGATATATTTTCGTATCGCTATAACATCTTTCAATCAGTATCTGTATATCAGTATCCAAATAAATTTTCGACATATCCCATGAATCGCAATACAACCCCGGGCCAATATATCTCGCTACAATGTTCAAGAAATCAGTGACCCCAAGCAAAAGCTCAAGAGACTGCTTCCTTAATCTTTTTTTGTGTGTCTCAGGGGGGTATAAGGTAAAGTATATGGGACCTTGAGGCTTTGTTATCAATCAGGCGGAGGTTTGTTTCAAACATTATGCCCCGAGATGGGTGACACCCTTCCCTATTTTCAAGAGACAACATATGTCTTCCTGATTGCTTCAGTTGGGCAACTATATTTCTTGAATAAAAGCGTTGAAAGCACTGTGTGCACGAGCTTTACAAGAGTATATTGCACTCGCAGTCCCATTTACTAGAGCGAGCGTAAAGTTTCTTTCTCAGAGTGAATTAAAGAACGTCATTTCATTCCATGGCGACCTCTTGAATTGACAGCACAAAAGGCACCGACATGGAACTAGGGGATGCTGAACTTTTGGGGACATTCGAAGAGACATAAGACGAATTTAGAAGTTTATGTAATATTGCTTTAAATGGATTCAATATATCAAAGGGAGAACTGCACTGCATTCTGGATGGAAAGTTTTTTTCAATTTAATAAAGACCCTCTTAGTTCCCACAACTTTATGTTAAAAGGAAAATGGCAATTTTATGCGAAAATTATCTTTGCTTGGGAACGCCAGAGTTTAGCTTCAATTTTTACCTCACGGTTAGTACGAGGTTTTATTTTCATCGGAGGACTTCTTTTTCGCCTTAGGAGTACAAACCCTGTCAACGAAGCTTACATATTACTGCTTCCAAGCAAGGTCTTCATATACATAAGAACATATATTTGCATGGTTTAAAAACTTTCCACCGCGATGGCGGTCTTCGTTTGTTTTAGCGTGAACCCGTGTTCGTTGACACTTGTGGAACGCTTAATCTTTCTTGCTAACTTGGCGGTTTGCCTAAATCGGCAGGAGCCGACCGACGAGCTTTTTAAAATGCTACTTTTCATCAAGTGTAGTCGAGAGTAGCAGCAAATTTGTATGTTTACTTTTGTTTGGTATTGCTTCCATATAAAAATAGAATATGTACCAAGCGATCATTTTCATTTTCTTTTCCAAAAAAAAAAATATTTTTGCCGGTAATACGAAAGTTCACATCGTAAAACATATATTTTTAAGAAAAATATGAGTATTACTTTTCCGGCAAAACTAGATTTCCTGTTTTTGTATTTCAAAATATTTTTCTGTTTTTCAAATGTATTTCGGATATGTATATCGATGCTTTTGTACGGCCGTATTTCAGTATCAGTATTTTAGCTGTCTTCGTCATGTATCTCAGTATTTGTATTTCCATATACATCTTAAAGAATCTCTGCCCAACCCTGTTGCAGCTATACACGAACTTATATCTTTGACGTCACTTACTAATAGCTGTTGAGTTTATTTGACATTTCAAGCAGAAATTGCGGGCATTCGGCATACAAAGACAGCTTTCTGCATATGTGCAGTGCCCACAGGTTTCCCGTGATCAAGATAATAATATAAATAATAATGATAAATTGTTTTATTTTTCTCGTGCCCCCAAACAACCTCTCGGTTTACAGTGTGGTGCACTAAACATACATAGAGTAAAACCTAAAAATACAGGAAACAACAAAGTTAAATCAATAAAAGTCATGCAACATTATCATAATGAAAAAATTGATTATTGATTAGTTCACAGACATCCAGTAACGTAGATTTAACATAAACTCATTAGTGGATGAAAAGATGTCGAGGTTAAAGATTTTTTAATCATAAGCAATTTGTATCCTTGACAATGGGATTACAGCGTACAAGCAAGATGAATAAAAAGTTTAAAAGTTTCGGCTCGGGCGAGAGGGAAAATGAAACTCAATAGTTCGTAATAAAGCCGCCGAATTTACCATGAACCATGGTAAACCATGAACCCCATGAACGCCATGAACAACTTTGTGAAGGAATAGAAAGTCTCCGTACTGCCTTCTCAGATGATTGCATATAAGTAAAGGGTTGGTGTATGAACCGACTGAGGATTTTCGCCTAAAGATCAGGAAGGCACCGTGGCGAGCTGGTTGCTTTAGAGAGTGATTCCCTTCTAAGAAACCCTTCGTAAATTAAGCGTTGCACAAAGAAAACGATCCTGCTCTTTTGCTTTTGATAACCCCGTACAAAGATTGTGAGACCAGGAATAAAAAATGTACTTTAGATAAAAGATAACTGAAATGAACAAAGCAGTAGATAAGAATAGGCCTTCATTTTGTGATTGTAATTGGCTCCATTATAAGAAGACACGATCGGCATTAAGATATCAGTTAATATAGCAAGTCACAGATTCCACTCGAATGTTGATAAACAAGGTGGACGGCGGAGACGGGCATTCCGAGAAAAAAAAAACTCTTATAGGCTTACATTTGTTATAGTTAAACGTCGTTTGCCATCAATATTCGAGATAACCCGCTTTGAAGAAGTACGGCGGCAGTTTCACATAATTTAGTCCATAGATGAACGGACAACAAGAAAGGGACAAACACGTACACGTTGGTCGCTTTCATGTAGTCCGTTTGTTTCCAGCTCACAGTATGCATAACCTTGACAAGCTCGCCTGTTTATTAACTTGGCCACGAATGGCATTATTTATATTAGGAAACTATCGTGATGAATTACACGGTCATGGGCAGATAAAAACTTTCGAGACAATGAACCTCCTATTTCTGAGGACATAATAATGCATAAAAATATGCGTACTAAGCAAATTCTTTGTTCATTTTAATTTGATTTCATTCAAACCCTACTGCAACTAATTTCACAAGGGCCGGATTACAAAAACCCATAGGAGCAAGAGTGTTGTTCTGTGCAACGCTGAGCTTAGATGGGTTCTCTTAGAAGAAGACTGCTTTAGAAAGCAATTGTAGCCAGCAACGGGACCTTCAAGAACTTATTACGGAACTTCTGAGGTGGTTTAAACACTAACTCATTGCTTATAAACACGCGTATGTTCACATAAATACTGTGGGTAGTGCATATTTGAAAGCTTTATGCTTGTGCGGAAGTCCGCAACTTGCGCGTCAAATGTCAAGAGAGCGCAGCCGTCATAAAGTTGCGTCAAATATATCAAATCGTGTATAGTTGCAGTGTGTTTTAAGGTCCATGTGCCAATTAACTTTATCCTGTCGCAATTCTCAGCTTGTGTGACCTTGCCAGAACACACAGACTTGAATTTCCGCTGCACTTCTGGCCGTTACAAGTGCTCACAATGTGCGTAATAAATGTCAAAACAGCATTACCGCGACGAATTGATGTCAATGATATGATTTCATGTGTAGCTGCACTATGGCTGAACGTCCATCTAACAATGAGTTCTACCGAGCCGGTAAACTCCTGTTTGTGACCTTATGAATCGCATCCGTCGTAGGGCACGGCGACCACTTGGTAATTTACTGTACGGTCGGTTCGGTTATGTGTTTGGGGCATCTCTCCGTGAAACTTGGAGACGCATGACGCTTTATATCCCAACCCGGTCGCAGAAATGTTGCTGTCTTTCCTTATGTACTTTCTGGGGGAATGGCCACGGTGCGGTAAGTCACCGGCGTGGTTTGATTGCTTATTATCAGTGCAGTAGTTGTAACGTAATTGTGTTTAGTGTATGTAAAGACATCGGAAAGTGAGTAAGCCCTAATGGGCGTCTTATGACTGCGCTGTAGGCGATAAATGTACACAGTCCTGTACCACTGCTAGCCTGGCATCTTTTATGTGCATTCTTGCAGTTTTGATACACGATCACACGCCGGTGCGATGCTCATCTGTATGAAATCAAGCAGGGATGGGGATTGAGTCCAGGATCCCTGGGTTTGCAATCCGGGCTTCAGATCTGCGTGCTCTGAGCTTCGGTGAGGTAACGCACTTAACCGCCGGTACCCGCAGAATTCGTGCTCACTCTTACTGTTCACCTTTAGTCTTCACATATTCTGTTGGCGTTTTTATACCGTCTCAAGGAACACCATTACGTGTATAATGCTGACTTTATCTTGCAACTAACGACAAAGCTATTTAGGCCGCCATATTTAGGCGATGTAAAAAAACTCCTCAGGGCAACTATAAGTCAAATTGGTAATTAACTTTTTAATTATTGAGAATACACGACGTATGGTTCCAATTAGAAACTTGCTGGGCGTCATCGAAAATGACGAAATCAGTAAATGTTAGAAAGATTTGGAGTGCGTGCACTACATGTACCACTCGTGCAGCAGGAGCAAAGCTACGGGTGCGATAACACGCCCGCGCAATATTTCCGTCTCTTTACCATAGCCCCAGCATTGTATCTGCTTCATGAGAGGCATCTTTAGCGCACAACTACGCTTTCTAAAAATTGATTTAGCGGTTTATGATGACGTTCACCAAGTTTGTAATTGTAACCGTCTGTCTATTTTCTCTGATTATAAAGTTCATTAGCAAATTTGACTTAATTAGCGAACTCAAAGTTACGATTAGCCCCCTTTAGTATGTCCCCCTGGCCGTATAACTCACATGCATAAACCGCTTTATTGTAGCTTTCACGGCTTGTTGTAAACAAATATTTTAAACTTAAAAAAAACACCTTATATACATATATATATATATATATGTGTGTGTGTGTGTTTGTGTGTGTGTGTGTGTGTGTGTGCGCGTGTGTGTGTGTGTGTGTGCGTGTGCGTGCGGGTGTGCGTGTGTTTAAAATATTGAGAATGTAAAATTCTTTAGAAGGTCATGCACTTTGCGTTTATGGATAGCAGAGTGAGATTTTCTTTATGGTCCCCGTCGAGGCAATTACGCCCACTCTCACTTTCTTTAGGTGTCAAAGCTGCCGGAATTATACCGGATGAGGCAAAGGAATCGTTGTACATTTGAATGTACCGCAGAAATCGTGTTTTTTTTTAAGTATAGAGCTAATATTTTGTACCCCGAGCTAATATTTGTACCACCTACGAATTTAAAGCTGCACTGTTTTCTGTAAGTAAAAATATGTTTTACCGTCGGTGCGTCTAATTCGGCGGAAGCTGCTAGATTTTGTAGAACCTCAAAACATATCTTTCAAGCTGCGTTTTGATCAGCTACTTATCAGAAATACATGTTACATATATTTACCCGTCACAGACCTGAGCATGAAGCAGAACTTCAAGCGTCAGATTTCTCAAGCTCACCTGGTTTTACCGCCACAATTTCCAGTCGAGCCATAAAAGTATATAATAACGTTCAGAGAGGAGTGGCAGGTTTAATGCTGCTGCAGGCCTGGATAATATTTCTGTTATTTGTACTAACACCTGAAGCGTAACGCATAAATGCGACAATTTAGCGTCAGTTGTACACTCGTCTTGCGCGAATAATGTTGATCTCACTGAGACCTGGCTGGCAAGCAGAACACAAAATAGTGAAGTTTTCTACTTCCAGAAACGTTTTAATCTATGCAGCCATGACAGGGCAGAAAGAAAGGTTGGCGAAGTGTTGGTCGCGGTGGCTGAAATTTTACCATTTCTTTTCATTTCAACATCGCTTCCGCACTTGAGATAGTGTAATTTAATCTCCACTTATAAAGCAAAAACAAAATTTATCGCTACGTTATCTCTATCAAACTGCAAGGGCCTCTTGCGTTGGAGATATTTACGATGCGATTGACACAGTTACTGTTCGCGTTCTAAGTTCACGAATAATATTGTTACGCGATTTTAACTATCCTTCCATACATTACTCAAATTTAGGTGCCTCCGGTAGTCGTCTTTCTTCGAAGTGGTGCGAGTTTGTTATTATGTGTCTAGGTTTTAATTTTTCGAAAATTGTTACGCACCCAACACATACCATGACATAAGCAGCTTTTTTGTTATACGTCATATCTACGACATCACCCGACTTTATATCTTCAAGTACTCTATGCCTGTTCTTAGTGAGCATTAATTTTTGCATTTTGTATTAGATATTCCTAAATGTTATTAATCAAAGCAAATAAATATATGACAACTATACCAGACCTGACTTTGATGCAATAATTAATGAAAATAGTCTCTGCTTAGATAAATATATGCACGGCTATGGTGAGCGCTCACTTGAAAAGAAATGGTGCCTATTTGTTTAAAAAAAAAAAAGGTTGCGCCACTTATGATTCCTCGTGTGCCCTTTCATACAATACCATCCTTACCTCGATCGCCTTACTTTAGTGTTACTTTGAAAATGATGTAAAATTAAAAAAAAAAAAACTTGGCTCGTGCTGCTCAGCGGTTGGACGACGATCAACGTTGGCAGCATATCATGTTCCTGCCAACGTTTATAAAAAAAAAGCAGTCCAAGAGGCGAAAGCTTCACTTGTATTAGTACATTATCATCCATGCTAATAAACAATCCCCATAAGTTTTCGAAAGTTGTTAATCCCGTAACCATTGCCGATGTAACGCTTAGGTATAGTGACGGAGGGGATGTAACAGATGACGCTTGCCATTCCATATTGAACGATGTATTTGCTAGTTCTTTTTCAACGCCCGTTACCTCACGCTATCTAGTTCTTCAAGTTTGTAACTTTTTGCAAATGTTTACAGTTAAGGTGGATTATGAAGGTGTTAGGATCGTTATTGAAAAACTTAGAGCTTCAACTACCGCAGGCATCGATAATATTAATTCGAAGTTATGGAAGAATACTTAAAATGTATTCCAGCATCATGTTAACCAAGCCATTTACACAGTCACTTCAACAACATTTACTACCAAGTGACTGGAAGGTAGGAAGTAATTCCTCTGCACAAAGGCGGTGATAAAAATATTCTTTTAATATTTGTCCTATCTCTTTAACTTCCTTGTCGTGCAATATCCTTGGGCATGTAATTCATTCCAATCTTGTTAACTTTTTTGGGATTCAAACTGTTTTCACGTCTGCACAGCACGGCTTCCGTAAATTTTATTCATGTGAAACCCAACTTCTGACTTTTACTCGCGACCTTCACACCACTCCGGTCCGGGTTTCCAGGATCGACCTCATATATCTAGATTTTGTAAAGCTTTCGACAAGGTTCCTGCCGTGCTAGCTTCTTCATAAACTTCGTCATCGAAACATAGATTATAATGTACTCTCTTGGATAGAATCGTTTCTAACAAACCGCTCACAATTTGTTCAGGCTAACGGAACCAGTTCATCATCCCCGCACGTTAGCTCCACTGTCCCACATGGTTCCGTACTCGGCCCACCCTTTTTTTGTATTTATAGTAACGACTTTCCTACGCGTGTCTCTTCTTCCATAAGCCTGTATGCTGACGATTGTGTTATTTATAAAGAATTGTTTAACGATTTTGACATCTCCGTCCTTCAAACAGATAATAATAATGTCACTCATTGGTATGCAGACTGGCTCATAGAATTTAACATTCTTAAATGCAGATCTACGAAAGTGTGCCTAAAAAATAGTACCTGCTATACTACTATGTCAATAATTTAGTTCTGCTTTCTGTTTTCCCCTTCACATATCTTGGTGTTTATCTCTGGACTATAACCAGTCCTGGAATATCCTTGTCGAACATGTCGCTAGAAGCGCTAATCAACCCATAGGCAATCTCAAAAGAAACTGTTCACTAACTCCTGTGTATTTAAAGCTTCTTTTATACAAAAACTTTAGTTCTCTCTAAACTGGAGTACGCAGCCTTTATCTGGGACTCCTGTATCACCCTTGCATCTGCGGTTGACCACATTCAGATTCCTTCCGCTCATTTTATTCTTTCAAACTATCATAGCACAGCCAGCGTCACCTCTCTGATAGCATCCCTATCCTTACCTAACCTCGACTTTCGTAGAAAATTATCTCGCTTTGTGTTTTTCTCACAAGATTTATCGCTATAATCGCACACTTCGTAAAATATTATTTAGAAAACCATCTTACATATCGTGAAGAACAATTAACCAATAAAAGGTAGGCTCCCCTCTTGTAACACTCAGCCATTTAACGCCTCTTTTTATCGCCAAACCTCAATAGATTGGAATTGCCTTCCGCCGCACATAATCAACTTAAATGGTACATGTCTGGGTATTGTAATTGCAAGTGATGCGCTTACCTGAGAGCAAAGTAACAAAGATTGTTAACCCGCTGCCTCCGTGTGATGATGAAAGGCATCTAATTGGCACAACAGTCGACAGAGGGCGTCAGATCGGAAGGTGTATGGAGAACGGCAATAGCAAATGGACATGAATAAGGGCTCACCCAGGGTCCTTCTACATTGCCCTTCTCTGTTAAATCAAAATTTAACTGGATATCAGTTAATTGTTGGATTTAGAACCTTTGGCTAGGTGGCGCTAGCCGCCATCCGATTGAAAGGATTCAGCCACATCCCTCCATCCATCCATCCATCCATAGCTAATGATCCCATATTACAAGTAGCTTCCAACTGCTCGATTGGGGTCGCGTGCCTCACGGGCCGCGTTTGCAACACGAGCTGCGAGGAGGTGCCGAAAGCGTTGATCGTCTGCAAACGTCTCCGCCTTTTCGCTTGCTTTCCACCTTGTCACGCGAAAGTGCAGCGCATGCGCATTTGCGACCTATGCCCGGAGGAGGCGCCCGCCATTTGCGAACTTCGCCCAATGTTTGAGATGGACCCTCTCTTCAATCTACGTTCTATCTATATAGCGGTACTAGCCCGACAAAGAATATTCTGCCACCTCGTTCTTACATGCCTCCATATATCGGCTGTTGCGCAGATGGCTGCCGCAAGTAACCAATTCGCGCTATGAACTTTTTTTAATTTTTTTTTAGTCAAGTGAGTTAATTTTTTTACAACTTTGATACGTAAAAAGCACCGTCTTCGGAAACGTCTGTAAAAGAAGTCTGGCTCGATACGTTACAAACTTTTACTGTTCCCTTATTTTACCTACAGTGAGGGCAAGATAACAAATAATCTACCCTCAAATCTTAGAACTCAGGAGGCTCAGAATAAAATAAAATATTATACAAGTCTCCCAGACACATACGTTACCCTTAGAAAAAAAGCACGATTTTGGGAGGCGAAATTATCGTGGGTGTGATAGAAGGTGCCAAAAGAGTCGGAAAAGTTGTGAATGGTCTAGGTTTTAATTAAGATTGTTTTTCCGTTCCACAGTTTAAATGTTAGGTTAGGAAGATATATATTTTGTTTTAGTGATTATAAAAACAAACAAGATAAAAACAAACAAAAAAACGTGCAGGCGCACGTTTTTTTACAGAATACTTACGCAGTGACGAAAATAATCCCTGGAGAAGGGGAACAAGAGGGACAAAGGACAAACATAAATCTCCAAACACAGCTAGGTGGCTGGTGAGCGACCGAAACAATCCGCCTCGTCCGGGTATCGAACCCGCGAAGAGGTCCCGGGTATCGAACCCGGGACCTCTTCGCGGGTTCGATATTACAAGTAGAGCGCTCTACCAATTGAGCTAACCAGGGGTATGACGTCAGTAGAGCAAACGGATTTTATCAGCTGCCACCAGTCTAACACCAACAAGGGTGAAGCTTGCAATTTAAGGTTATAATTATAATGCAATTAAATGCAAAGGTGCAAGCGAGCTGTACAAGAATGACGAAAATAATCCCTGGAGAAGGGAAACAAGAGGGACAAAGGACAAACATAAATCTCCAAAAACAGCTAGGTGACTGGTGAGCGACCGGAAAAATCCTCCTGGTCCGGGTATCGAACCCGGGACCTCTTCATTACAGGTGGAGCGCTCTACCGACTGAGCTAACCAGGGGTTAGACGTCAGTACAGCAAGCGGGTTTTATCAGCTGCCACCAGTCTAACACCAACAAGGGTGAAGCTTGCAATTTAAGGTTATAATTATAATGCAATTGAATGCAAAGGTGCAAGCGAGCTGGACAAGAATGACGAAAATAATCCTTGGAGAAGGGGAACAAGAGGGACAAAGGACAAACATAAATCTCCAAACACATCTAGGTGACTGGTGAGCGAGTGAATTTAATTGCATTATAATTATAACCTTAAATTGCAAGCTACACCCTTGTTGATGTAAGACAGGTGGCAGCTGATAAAACCCGTTTGCTCTACTGACGTCTAACCTCTGGTTAGCTCAGTTGGTAGAGCGCTCCACCTGTAAGGGAGAGGTCCCGGGTTCGATACCCGGACCAGGCGGATTTTTTCGGTCGCTCACGAATCACCTAGCTGTGTTTGGAGGTTTATGTTTGTCCTGTGTCCCTCTTGTTCCCCTTCTCCAGGGATTATTTTTGTCATTCTTGTCCAGCTCGCTTGCACCTTTGCATTTGCTTGCACCTTACCGTGCTTTAGATAGTTTATATGGGTCCTGATATGTTTAATAAACAAATCATATATAACATTACCTGTTTTTGTATTGGGGAAAATGTATAATTGATATTACGATATCTGAAAAACACGGGACGTTGTTAATTTTAATATAAAGTAAAATTGCATGTGCAGTTTGATATATTGATCAAACCGTCATAAGCAGCAGTGCACATTGTGCGAAACACATTTGATGCTCACGTTCAATCTCGACACACTTGGCGCGTTTCACCACGTCTTTTCGAAGCGCCACTCCATCGTCCTCTTTTAATTCTTTTTTTTTTGTGACGACGCGTATCAAGATTTGATACATCACATCTTCAAGCCGCGCGTCTGATGTGTGACGCCTGTGATTCGTGTTGACACGTCGATAAAGCGTGTGAACACACGCCGAATCTTTGGCAGTTTGCCAGTGAAACACGTAAAACGCGATAGATTCGAAACATGAAAAGAGTAATTCTGCCCTCTCCAATTCTGCTACCTTGGCCGCTCTACTATGCGACGTGACGTCACGCGCGAAAGCTACATCTAATTTGACTTTCTTTAGGACGCAGTCTTAATGAAAATCGCTGTGGAAATATTTTCCCAACTTCCAAACATTTTTGCAATGATTTGGGATCAGATGTGGGAGAGCACGACTAACAAATGTTAATCGATTGTAGACCGTTTCGATGATCGGCTGCTCGGTGCTGCCATAGTTGTCTACTGGGCTGCGGGACTCAATTACGGTCATGCGCAGTTGGTCCCTTTGGCGCACGCCTCGAACGTGTTCACGGTCCAGGGACTCGGCATGTTTCGCTTGGGGGATTAGCTCTGCAATAATGCAGAGCGTACTCAAACTACAATTCAGTACAAAACGAGCGTGTTGGTAACAGTAATTAAACATGAGGAAGATACATAGAAAGGGGGGACGGACAACGAAGACTTCGTTGTCCGTCCCCCCTTTCTATGTATCTTCCTCATGTTTAATTACAATTCAGTGTTTATATATTTCCGCGTGCATGATGGAGAATATACGCTTCTCCATTCATCTAGAAGATTCGCGTACACTCCTACCCCGAGAGTAAACGATAAGGAGGTCAGAATGACCTTGTCTAGTCAGTCACCCCTAGCTCTTTCCCGTACACTCTAGCTCGAATATTCGAAATAGCAATCATAGTAGACAAAGAGCCGAGCGCCGGATTGCCGATTCATTCACGGGTTCTCTCTTGCGATAGCCAGCTGTTACGCAGACGCACCGTCGCTTGCTGCTTCCGTCGTCGACGCTCGCTGCTGCTTTCTCGACGTGTGTTCTATTTTTTTTTCGTTTCTGGCACCACGTTCTCCCCCATTAAATCTTTAGTTAATTTCGTTTTATTCTGCCTCATCGTCTGTAATTCGGGACAGTATAAACAGTTTTTTGGAGCCTCCCAAACATAATGCACTCATTGATTCTATTTTTTTTAGCGGCCTGGCCTTACACGACCGGAATCCCCCTACCAGTCTCTGTGGTCGTATATACTCTACATCGAGCGGCATGCGAGAGCGACAACGAATCCATCGAATATGTAACAATAATGATTAGTGCGGTATGTCTTTTTTGCGCGACCCTTTTTTGAAAACACACGTGTGGCACCAAAAGTCCGAAAAGAAGGTCAACGATAAGGAAATTATGATACATTTATCGCTGCCTTTTTCTAGTCTTGATTACTCTGGTATTACATGAGCCGTTTTATGTATCACGAAAACCGGACCCCCCAAACAAAACCCGACCACACCGATGTGTTTGCTTCTCCCCCCCCCCCCCCCAAGAACTAATTAAAGAATGGAAGAGGCTTCCCAAAATAAATTATTAATTTTTTTTCGAAATAATGTTTAAATGGTTCTTTGCGTTACGTTTGTTGGATGATGTTTTTATTTTCCCAGGTCCTTTTGATAGTGCCTATAACATCCCAGTTGCGCTAATAGGTATTTTTTCTTAATCCCAGTAATTTTTCTTCTAACATTTTTATACATTATTTTTATAATATTTGTGTATGTTGAAATATATATATATATATATATATATATATATATACGAGGGGCGTTCATAAAGTTCGTATTATCGGCACATAAACTTTAAAAGAGCGGAACAAAACAGGCATCAACATGAGCGCTCGTCCCTCTAGTTTCCGCACAGTGTACACATCGCGTGCTATAGTAGCGCGGAACACCGCTAGGGAGTCGAAACCAAAATGGCACCACCCGTCGGAGGTAAGCACATGCAGTGATCCCTTTTTTTTTCATTTGAGGGGAAGCAATGCCAAGGATATTCATTAAAATCTGGGAGCACTGTTCTGGCACAACGCCCAAGTTTATGAAACTATGGTTAAATGGCGTTGACGCTTCCAGAAGTGGCCAAACAAGAGGAATGCATTTCAAGGACGACGACCAAGGGATTGCTGAAGTGGTGCGATTCCTGTACACTTAAAACGAGGAGTCCTAAAACAATGGCCTCCGGCATGTGGTCCATCGCTTGCAAAAGTGGATAACTCTTGGTGGCGAACATGTAGAGAAAGTCTCAACTCCTACTAAAGTTTGATTGATCAATCTCTATTCCTTCGTGACAATGATCCGAACGTTATGAACGCCCCTCGTATATATATATATATATATATATATATATATATATATATATATATATATATATATATATATATATATATAGAAAGAGAGAGAGAGAGAGAGAGAAAGAGAGAGAGAGAGAGAGAGAGAGAGATTATAGTGATATTTTATGGAGGTTTGACCAAACTTGAAAAGAAAGCCTCAAGCGATGCAGGCTTATCCCCTGCCCAATGAGGTGGGGAAACTTTACACGAACCGCTCAGGTGCACCTTTTAGTTTTTTTTTATTATTTAAACGCACAATCCATTTGAAATAGGCATGATGACCCAAGCATTTTTTAAAAGGTCTTAAATTTCTTTTTGATGTAATTATATTGACTGAAACGTGGGCTGACGCGAAAACTGATGTTCCAATTTTAGAGTCATACAAAACGTACTCCATAAACCGCTCGTCACAGCGAGGAGGCTGTGTTTGTATGTATTTAAAAACTAATCTTAACTGCACCGAAATTAGCGACTTCACGGCAGTGCAACGCGATTATGAGGTATTAACGGTCAAACATTCAAAGTGCGTGTACTGCGTGATACATCGCCTTCCGAATAGTGATATTTCTTGTTTCCTAAAGTTCATTGCCGATTTGTTTGTCTTTATTGGTGAAAATAATCTCACTTTGTTCTTGGGTCGAGACTTAAATCTCGATGTGCTCTCTTCGTCACCGAGGCAGCTAGATTTTTTCTCGTTATATCAGTCGTACGGATACTTCAACCCATTCTCTAAACCCACGCGAATAACTCCTTTGGAAGAACCATTACTTGATTTGTTTCTAACAAATGCCGACGAATCTCACATGTCCGGAGGTGTCATTGGAACCACGATAAGTGACCACTTACCAATTTATACGCGTGTCGACTCGAAGGTCGGGATACAGAAAGATGGAGACGACTGCCCAGTTTATTATCGAAATATCACTGCAGAAGATCGAGATGCATTTGAAGCTGAGATTTGCCGTACTGATTGGAGCACGGTGTTGTCCAGTGGTTCAGCTGACGAGGCATATTATTGCTTTATCAGGATTTTTACAAAGATATATGAAAAGAGTTTTCCGTACAAAAACAACTTGCCCACAGGAAGGCTCGGAAGCCTTGGGTGACAAAGGAGATAATCAAAATGATGTGTAAAAAAGACGCTCTCTACAACAAATTCATTAAATTCAGAAAACCAGGTGTGCTGGCGCTATTTAAAAAGCAGTGAAATGCTGTGACAAGTGCTTTACGTAAGGCTACGCGTACGTATTTTTATGCTGCGTTTGAAAATGAGCGACGAATAGATATTATATGGAAGAAGCTTAACTCATTTCTGCGGCGTGGCCCTTTCGAGTCTACAGCCATGAAGCTTAACATCGGGGTGGAGACGAGAGGTGGTTTGGCGTTGGCTGAAATGTTTAATGACTATTTCGTCAACATTCTAAAGAATGGTAACGCTGCCGATGAATTTTCATTTGTGAAAGGTGTCTCTGACACTTTTTCTTGCCCCACCGACGCGGAGGAATTGGCATCAATTTTTATGAACCTTGGAAATAGCAAATTTACTGACATAGATGGTGTTTAAATCAAACCTCTAAAACATGTAATTAAATCAATTGCTCATATTTTAACACATGTTTTTAATTTGCCACTTCAAAATGGCCATTTTCCTAAAAAGTGGAAGTTGCAAAGGTTACGGTTATTTTCAAGTCTGGGGATAAAAAACACTTTGGAAATTATAGACCTGTTTCTGTACTCGCAGTGTTTTCAAAGGGGCTAGAGAAAATAATACATGCCAGATTATACACCTTCTGCGAAAAACACTCTATCCTAACATCTTGCCAGTTTGGTTTTAGGAAGGGGCATTCGACGGAACTCGCGCTATTAAAACAGAAGGAACTAATTTTAAAGAACATCGAAAGAAAATTGATTACCTTGGGGGTCTTCATAGATTTTTCAAAGGCTTTCGACCGTCTAAAACATAAAACTCTGCTTCAAAAATTAAATGTATACGGGGTGCGAGGAGTAGCCTTAACGATGATTGAGAGTTCTTTAAAATATCGGCATCAGTGTGTCGTGACCGACAGTCAGCACTCTAGCTTAAAGAAACTGACGTCAGGGGTGCCGCAGGGGAGCATCCTTGGACCCCTTCTGTTTAACTTATACATCAATGATATAGTAAATATGGACGACAGTGCAGATTTTATAATTTACGCAGACGACACCAGTTCATTCTTTTCGGGGAAAGTTGTCCACCAGGTTTTTTGTGCGGCAAATAGCGTTTTCCAGATATAAGTGACTGGACAATCTTGAACTCTTTAGTAATTAATACAGATAAGACGAAAACAATACTTTTTCGATCCAAAAATACAGTGTTTTCATCAACTCAAGGGCTCTCTCTCCAAGGACGAAATATTGACTTTGTGCAAATTGTGAAGGTTCTTGGTGTGATATTTAATGAGCACATGAGCTGGGACGCCGAAGTACAATGCATAGCTGGCAGACTTTCAAAAGTTGTGGGCATTATTTATAAATCCCGTCATATATTACCCCTTTCGGCCTTAATTCTTCTTTATAACTCCCTCTTTTACTCTTCTATAATTACTGCTTCCTTGTTTGGGGTAGCACAACGATTACAAATATGCATCACTTGCATGTTCTCCAGTAGAGAATAATTCGAATTATGTGCA
>JABSTQ010005771.1:0-64440 GCA_013358835.2 Ixodes persulcatus
TTCAATGCGTAGCCACCGCAAGGAGCGACACTAATGAAGTTTGTCAGCGCAACTCGCGCGAACTTGGGAACACGAAGGCGACACAAAGGACACCCGCCGCGTAGGCTAGGGCGACTTAAGTTACAATTCGGGTAGGCATTGTGAGAGTGGTGGAGATTGAAGTACGCGGGGGAGACGCCGGTGCAACCTGTGTTGGCGGTAGCGCGTTACGAGCAAAGCCGTGACCGATAGCGCTTTACTTCTGTAACGTAGTAACGTACTCTTCCCGTTTTCACTTCAAGAACCGTAGTGAAAAAAAAAAAAGTCCGGCTTTTCGCGGAGCATTACTGATTTAACCCCTCTATGTAAAGAATTAAGATATATGTAGCTGAATTGTAGATTAAATATATCTTGTCTTCTCAAGACGTACACGTTCCGATCTCCAAAATCATTGCTCTTTCCTCCGGCAAACAAATCCCGTAAGAACTACTTCGCGCCGCGTATGAACAATGCGGAAAACATGTTTTTTTAGTGTTTTTTTTTAGGTGAAAACGGGTACAGAATTTTACTTTTGCAAAACAACGGATAAATGTACTGAAGTTACTTATTTGAAGTAACGGTTAACGTAGCTGCGTTACTCGTTGCATCATCTTCCCAAGAGGTAAAAAGAAACACTAATTTTGTTTTTGTGTTTTGTTTTTGTGTTTCTAGTTGCCAAGTCATAAATTCTTGCGTTTTTCGCGTTTGTTAATTTTCTCGCCTTTTTCCTCCTGATCATTTAGGTGGAATCGTAAAAGAAGAGTTAATTTTATTAACTATTTGCGTTGACGTAAATCTTTTTTTGTTCTCTAAATATGGCGCATAGGCACAGTTGTAACGTAAAATTTGTAATACACTTTAATTCATAATAAACGTTGTACAAAAGTAACGTTAGTTACTTCTTATCGGTAAAGGTAACGCGTTCCTTTTATTTTGGAGTAATCAACGTAGGTCGAAAACGCGTTGCTTTTATATACAAGCAACTAATATAAGGTTTCGTTACGTTTCCTTTTAGTAACGCCTAGACCCCCAGTAGGGTAAAGATAGCTTGCTTTGCATCTACCCCACTAATCATTCCAACCAGAAATGGGTGTTCTAAGGTCCCCGTGCGTTTATGTCTCCTCTCTCTCTTAGTTTGTACCCGTAAAAACTCGAGCGAACGCATCCGCTTTGATCCTCTAGAGTATAAACGATGACCACAGGGCGGACTAAACGAGCGAGCCCCTATCTTTAGGACTCATTTCGATAGCACCAAGAGTTGCGCGGCGGAAGCGTCTACCAACCGTAGGAACACATCTGCAAACATACC
Organism: Ixodes persulcatus; assembly: GCA_013358835.2. Lineage (NCBI taxonomy): Eukaryota > Metazoa > Arthropoda > Arachnida > Ixodida > Ixodidae > Ixodes > Ixodes persulcatus. The sequence goes on from JABSTQ010005771.1 coordinate 1,328, forward strand.
ATCTCGTGCTCTCCAGTTTGAAGCGTGGCGAAGCATGATCCAAAGTGCAAATCGTAGGATACCAACCGTACAATGCTCTGTTTTTTTTTTGTGTAAGTCGTACCGCTGACGACGCTACGAGTATGGGTACAAAATGCAAATAACTGTCTTCATATATCGAAGAGAAGAAAAAAAAACGCACGGGCGTTTTTTAAGTTTTGCTTAAAGGGCACCGATACGCCAGAGTCTCACTCTCTCGAGCATATGCGGCTTTATTTTGATCCAGTTCCTCGCAGCTCACGCGTCTCTTAGGTTCGTCGGTAGAATCGTGCCTTTAAGCAGAGCAGGGTGATCAATGCAACCGTATCGCCATTTCGCAATCCGGATCTAATTAGCGCCCGCACTCTATTGATTTTTCCCCGGGGGGGGGGGGGGGGGGGGGGGGGACTCGTAGGGGGAGCCATTTTTATCCGGTGCCCCGAGCCGGTACCAAACTTGGGAAGTAATCCGCTACTTTTTCAATTAGTTTTGTAATTTTTGTGATAGAAATTTTGTTAAGAGATTTCTCTAATTAATCGTTACTTAAAAAATATAATAGAATACAGAAACTAGAGCAATATGAACAGGCAATTCAGCAGCGTAAAGGTAGCAAGTTCAGCAAAATAGAAAACATACTGAAGACGAGAATAATCAAAACTAGAAGACGATTGACTGTATGACCAATCACTACAGAGACTCCATAAAAACGTGCTAGGCGTCTACGAATCAGAGACGCTCACTAGCAGCGTCCTCCTACCGGAGGTAGACACTGCTACTGAGCATGCGCACCGCTAGCTTTGTTTCAGAATTCCAGGGATCATTTCTGGTCGCCTTTTAAGCTTGGGGGGCTGCGAGTGCGGTTGCTTCAGCTTTTGCTGCCTTGGAAGCTTACAGGTGAACGGAGTTCACCTACAGTCTCTTTCTTTAATACAATATTTTATTTTTACAAAGACTGCCATAATGCGCGCTCATGAGAATTGAAAACTAGAGTTGCAGAACATTGTTGAAGAAATATTATTATTGTTAATTTTGTTTTCTTGATAAGTGTACAAGAAATGTAACGTGAAGGTAATTTGTAACGTAACGAGTAAAATGCTCCGTCACTTTTCAGACCAAGTAATTTGTAATGGTAATTCAGTACACTTGAGGCTCGGTAATTTGTAACTGTAATCCATTACATTTTTTTTTAACTAACGGACACGACATGGCCAGATATTTGCGACAGGTATTTCTAGTCCAATTATCTGTCTCCACGTGGCGTACTCAACTTTAACTTCTACGCCGTGCTTAAATTCACTCCAAACCGAAGTGTATGCCGAGTGAAAAACAAATTAACATAAAGATAAAAACGGATAAGATAACCAGTGTCTTGCGGTTGCAACATGATACCCATATCACTCTCCGTTGCTATTTTATGGCGATACGATCTACGGAAGAGCAGAGGAACTTCTAAACGATTTCGCAGAATCCATTTCACGCTTTTTTATCGATCGTATAGTTTACTTGGAGTGCGATATACTTAGGTACTTTGAGATATAACTGCTTTGTAAGTGAGTAAAAGGCTTAAAACGTACGTTAATATTAGTCGTTGATTCCTTACAGGACTTATCTAAGCATTTATCGTCAGGTTATGTATTTCAAGCAATTATTTTTTTACGCGTTGAATCATATCCACTTTCCGCCTGGTGCAATATCGTTAGCAATAAAAAAAATCAGGTATTTAGAACAGAAAAAAAATAAACCTGTAATTTTCCGAACAAGTGCCTTCAAAAGAGAAACGCGACAAAAGAGTGACTGACCCGAAGCAGCGCGTTATCGCTACTTGCTTACACGCGGCGCCTTCAGGAAGGTTTTGAACAAAAACACTCGATAACAGCCGAGAATTGGCTTAGATTACTTATAAGAGTACCAATTTAATAAAAAAATTGCGGTGGCTTAGCTCGGCTATGCCAGGATATACATAGAGTGAGCTTATGCGCACAAAATGAGAGGCGCTATCAAGCGGCTCCGGTGCAGCGTCAGACTTGGCTACTGCGCAACGGAGGCGCACAGCTGGGCACGTGGCGGCGCCAGTGCGTCTGCCGCGGCTATGACGTCACTCCTCTGGAATGCGCAGACCGGCGAGGCGCGCGCGGCGGCGGCGGAGCGCGTGGCGGCGGCGGCTCCGGCGCGCCAGCTGTGCGCCGTGTGACGTCACTGCTCCTCGCGCATGCGCAGCACGGCTCTTTGGGAGCCACGCGAAACTGCTCAACCTCGGCCAGTGTAGCTCACGCTACAATAAGGATCCTGGCCAAGCGGGGTTCGTACCCTATTCTTCAGCGCGACAGCAGCATGCGTGTTGAACTCCGCCACCACGCACGCGGCAATATCGCCCAGACTTCGTTTCACCTTGAGTTCAGACGCAGCCAACGCTACGAGCTAATGGGACCGTTCAGACAACGTCAAAAGCCATCATGGTGTTCGTCGTGTTTTTGTACGTGTTCTACCTTCGCTAAACCAATCAAATAAAACAAAAATGACTAGTGACTTGCGATCATCACGCTGTTTGATTGGTTCCACTGGTTCGTAGCGCCGGCTGCGTCTGGACGTAAGCAGAAACAAAGTATAAAAACTATCGCTTCTGCGGAATTTACACCCCGCGGGAATGCGCTACAGTATTAAATTTATTGCATTTATATTATGCATACGGGGTGTGTATTTTCGGCTCTTTAGATCGTTTTTTTTTATTCGTTAAGGCTACACTAATGGAGTATAATCACGTAAGTTGTACGGCAAGGGGACATTTTATATAGGTCTAATCGCCAAGATCGGTTTTAACTAAATTTTGTCGAATTAATTGAATTAGTTAAAATAAACATAATGTTCAAGTTTGAAACTTGCTGAGCGTGATCGAAAACCACTGCATCGGTAAATTTTGAAAAGAATCGCAGCGCATGGAAAACGCAGTGGTGCGCTGAAGTTGCCACTCCTGCAACAGGCGCGAGGCTGGCGGTGCGAACACGGGGATGATCATTTCCTTATCCGCGTCCTTCACGCCAAATCATGAAAAATTGACGCGTACCAAGTAACAACGTCTCAAAGTGGGGGTGGTTCGGCCGTTTTTACACATTCGTTCATCATTTTCAAATTTGGGCATCCGCGCCTCGCTAGGCAACGTTTTGAGGACAACCCAGTTCCCAATCACATGCGGAATATAACATGCAGAGTCCTCGATACCGTCCTGGTACTGTGGCGAATACTTCAAAATGCGCCCTTTTCGAAATAACCGGTCTAAAAGTGGGGGTGGTTCGGCCGTTTGTACGTAATCGTTCATTTTTTATTTTTTTTTTTAATTTGGCCACCCGCGCCTCGCAAGGGCATTTTTAAGGAGAGTTCAGTCCCCAACTAAAAAAAAAAACACAAAGTATAAAGCCCTCCGGCACATCCTAGTACGATATGGTAAATACTTCAACTTAAATTCTTTTTGAGCCAACCGGTTTCAAAATGAGTACGGTTTGGCTGTTTTTACGCATTCGTTCACCTTTTGAAATTTGGGAAGTTTTTGAAGACAACCCAGTCTACAAAAAAAGCTGTCATATAAAAAATAGAGCCATCGAGCCCATTTTGTATTATGAAAAATACTTTGAGAGGAGAACTTCTCGAGAAAATCGGTCTCAAAGGGGGGATGGTTCGGCTCTTTTACGTATTCCTTCATCTTTTAAAATGTGGGCACCCGCGCCTCGCCAGGGAACTTTTTGAAAAAAAAACGGGGCTCCCAACTAAAGTCATATTATAAGATATATTGCCTTCGAGCACGTCCTGGTTCAATGGCAAATACTTCAAAATGAGTCCTTTAAAAAAAAAAAAAATAAACGGCCCCAAATGGGAATGGTTTGACCGTTTTGGTTGATTCGTTAAACTTTTGAAATTCTAGAACCGCCCCTCATCCAGCAAATTTTTAGGTCGATCGAGAACCTAACTGGTTACAAAATACAAAATGTAGGACCGTCGCCTATGGGCTGCTCCTATAGCAAATCCTCTAAAATGGGCAATCTTTGAGTAAACCTTTCTCAAAATGGAGATTGTTCGACTATTCTGCTGGCATTACTTCGTTATTTCAGGTTCGGGCACCCGCGTCCCATCCAAGAACTTTTTGAGATCGGGAGAGTTCTTAACTGGTGACGAACTAGAAACTTTAGGGCCCTCGACTACAAGCTTCTGTTATAGTAAATCATCTGAAATGAGCCATCTTCGTGAAATCTTGTCTTGAAGTGGACATGGTTCGACTTTGTTTCAAGCATTCGTTCATCGTTTTAAATTTAGGAACCCGCGCCGTTTATGCGTACGTTTTTAGACCGACCGAGCAATCAACTGGCGACAAAATATAAAATTTAAGGCCACCGACTACAAGCCGGGGCTATTTCAAAATTTTGGGCTTCCACCCTCTTCGAGGAATGTGATATCTAGTCGGATATCTCAATACACTCGTCTCCCAAATTTGATTTTTTTTTTTTTGCACTTTGTGTTTAGGAAAATTTGGATAAATAATTATTGTAAACATTTAGTACATGATTAAATATTACTAATGCCATATTACTGTTAAATTCACAAGAACAATCATCCTCTCATAAATTGGATACTCACCATAGTGCTCCCACACCATACAATTAAAATCAATTTGTTATATTAATAATAAATATAATAATTTGCGCATGTATTTTAGAAATCTTTTGTAGCAATTTTAGTTTATCGTATTATAAAACAGCAGTTTTTTTTGTTTTCTAGTTTATTGATGTCAGTATACAAGATTACTCGAAATTATCGTAAACGTCTAAACGAAGACAAATCCCGCCCCCCCCTTATTTGGCAAATTGGTTTCCGGAACCCAAGAAAATAATTTTGAGAAAAAAACAAAATGTACCCAGCACATCATCGATTCTTCTGGTTTACAGCAGTCGTAAAGCAAATCTTTATTTTGTTGAATTTTTAAATTGTGCTCGTTTGAACGTTGCTTTTTCTAAAAAAAAAAAATTACGTGTTGGTTTCTCCTAAATATATTTTTCTACGGATCTAATACACATCTTAGACAGTACAAAAATTGCCATAATATTGATGAGGGATTCTAATCAATTTATACAATTATAAAGAGATGTTATACCCAAAAATAAAATCTACACTCTGATTTACTGGGATACTATCCGTAGTGGCAATAATCAAAAAGTTTCTTCGACTGAGGAACCTGCAGTTTACACGTAATCATCTTGAAACTTTGTCACATGAGTAGCGGTATATGACAGAATGGACTAGTTGCATCGCAAATTCGAAGGGTAATGTTTTGATGTTATGGTCATATATGTATATTGAATATATGGGCTTCTATGAGAGCGCAGCCATGACCCGCTAAGAGATAGCGCAAGCATACGATGACCCAAATATATGGGGATGGTCTGGCCTGTACTCCGTTTGACCTTCAGCGGACGCTCCGAGCCACTTTAGCCAAGCTAGTGCTGTGAACACGTCACGTGACGACGCGCCTCGCGCGTCTCTGAGCCCCTTCCAGATGTCATGTGACATACTTACGCGAAATTGGATCGTCTTCGATAACTCATAGCGTTCACTACAATCCGTCATAAAGTGAAAACAGAGTTCAGACGATGGTGATCCTCTCGGAGCGTCTACGTAATCAGGAAGACATTATGGGGTCTTGGCTGGACCGATGCGACCTAGGAGACAAGGCCTGCGATGCCTTCCTATGACGTCATCACTAGTGGACCCACACAGCACTGCCCAGCTCACGTCAGCGTCTCCGCCGGGACGTCCTGCAGCGTCTCAGAACGAGAACGACGTTAGCAGGCAGCGATGTCAAGGTGCAAGCTTCTGTCACCTTGCGACAGACGCTTGCAAGCTTTTTTGCGGACTTCAGTGTCTTTGCAGAGGGGGGGATCGAGGATTCACTAATGATGACATGTTACTCGGAACTTGTCTTATAGGTGGTATGCGGAGCGCAAGTTTGTTTGCTTCCTTTGCAAATATTGTGGTGACACCAGGACGCCAAGCTCAGATTGGTTCTGATTGAAGAATAGTGGGTTCACTTAAGTGCTAGCTGCCCTGAGGTATATACCCGCTATCCTTCTAATCGAAGAAAATCAGAGCTCGACGTTTAGACATCACAACCCCTGCAAAAGAACCAGACAAAATGTCGCTCCGCATTGGCTGGATACAAGACGTCACGCCGTCGCACGTGAATACCGGGTGTTTCAGGGAAGGTTGCACCAAAAAATACGATGGATGAAGAAAAAAAAAACAATTGGGGAACAAACTACCGGCCGTAGCAGACGTCATGCTTTGCAAACTCCTGCTAATTAGCTTAATTGTGAGCCAAAATTCACTAATTATCTTTTTAGTTGGTGGAAGTAAACATACATGGTTCAAACGAGAAACTTGCTAAGGTACGCCATCGAAAATCACTAAGTAAACTCATTTGAAAAAAAGATATAAGGCAGGGACAGAATTTCACGGCGTCGCGACAAGACGCTCCCTTCGGACGTGTTTCTAGGTTTTGTTTTGTTATCGGAGCGCATCTTTGCGCCAGCGGTCCTGTTCCTCAGGTGACCGAGGCCGCCAGCGCACGCTCGCCATACTTCCCTCCATCCCGCGAAGGAGGCGAGGCGAGAGCCTCGCGCCTCAAACGAAAGCCCGAGGCAAAGAATGTACGTGTGTGCAACACCTCATAAAACATAATAAATGTTTTTTTTTGTTGTTGTTGTTGCTTTTTTGTATTTGTGCATCACTTCGATTCGAGAACACTTGAGGATGGCATAAAAACCAGGGGCCCCATTTTCACGTCAGCGATGTATGGCCTCGTACGTAGAAATCGCGCTATGAATATTTATCCCACGGAGAGCTATTTGCGGTCTTGGGCTATGAAATATGCAGCGGCCGTAGCAACGGACGCAGAACGCTTTTCGATAGCCACCTTAGCATTCGCACCAAGGACCGCAATTTCCCTAGATTTTCTTTACTTTGGACGTTCGTTTTTGTTTACCCGAGACGGCGCTACGAATGTAAATGCCGCTTTTATTGCCGCTGTCAGTTTAAAAAACGCAGGTCGGGGTTGCTCCAGAGCGTGTTGTTAGCGATTCGCAGCCAATCAGATTTCGGAATTAAAAGACAAGGACGCCGAAGAGCGGCTTTCCATGCAAGAAGCGCGAACACAATGAGCCAAGCATGCACCGCTGTTCTTAAGCTCCCAGTCACAGTAGGTACCTTGAAATTGACACCGCAAGCAAGTGTATTTATTATAGCAGGTTTAGAAAACAAAACCAATATTAGGTCGGAAGATTTATTTTAAAAAACGTTTTAATTTCTCAATATTGATTTTGAGTGCTAAACCTATGTAGGTATATCCAGTTATACCTTGGCTCCCCCGTAACGTCCATGCCTATTTTGATACTTACCGCGCATGTGAAACCGAATTTGTGACCACGAGAGTAGAAAGTGTCACGAAGGACAAAATTGGGTATCCAGCCGTGAAAGGGTTTCTCCGGATCTCAGAAAAATGTTCGAAACAATTCACAACGTGATGTCAGCTATGCATGCCGCGTAAAGCATGCCAAATAAGACTAAAAAAATATGAACGTAAATATAAATGCTGTATAATCGCTGACATCTTAAAAATTAGAAATGGCAAATCCCCAACATCTCATTACCGCTCTTCAGCAGATGAGAATGGGGTACTAGAAGGAAAGCCAATCCTTTTATTTCTTAGGCTGTCGATGACTACAGCACCAGCACGCAGGATAATAAAACATCCAGTCAATAGAAAACCTACAGATCCACGCATAATTCAAAACGTCGCGCCGAGCAGCTAGTGCTGAAGAACAGAAATCTGTCCGTTAACCTCTTACGAACGGAGGTAAAGTTAGTAGATAGTTAGTCTGCAACATGTTACATGGCATCTTGCGCATGAGAAATGTGGTCACAGGGTGCGCGCTCAGAGGCAAAACGCCAGCGTACGGATCCTTAGGTGGCGGGTTTGAATCCCGACCAAAGTGCCTGCAGGCTGACGGACGTTCGTTGCGCAGAAGGCATAGTGTAACCGAGTTTCGGTCGCACGTCAACAAAGATCCACAGGGGGTCGAAATTAACCCTCAGTCTTCGCTGGAGCGGGCCACGTGTCCTTCGTTGGTATCGCGACCCCACATTTGATCTGGTTCCCCGTTTGCTGACGTTTTTCTCGAAGCACTAAAAATATACAGCAATAAGTTTGGCGCCGTACCACAAGAATGCGGAAAACTTCAACCAGATAGTGTCTATGAGCGCTGGGAACGCTCAGCAAAAATGCAATTTTGCAAGACTACTTGGCGAAAGCTGTCGACAATGATAAGGGCGTGACAGAGGAACCTGCTACAAAAGCTACGAGATGCTACCAAAGAAGTCAGGCGTGGTTGGCTGCCAAAATATTTGTTGATGCCACAGTCACCCACAACTCTGCATGGTCGCGGCGCCTATCGCCTTTCTGCGTTTGTTATGACCGACTAATAGAATCAGGCACAGTAAGTGCGCAGCAATAATCTTATCATCGCTTAACAGTAAATGAGATTAAGGAATGATAAAGCAAGAAGAGCGATTATAATAAGCCTGTGTTTCTCAAGCTGCCGGTGACTCTGGAGGTCTCCAGCGTTTTAGTTGGCCGCTGAATTCTGAGTGTCGCCAAGTTTTCAGAACATTCCGCGGTATTTGATTATTCGGTATCTCCTTCAAATTCAACGTCCTGCCGGTCGCAACTGCTGTTGTGATTTTGATTCCGACACCGAATGCTCACCCCGGTATTGCTCACCGAGAGCGTCGTGGTACAAGATTAAAAAGTTGATTAAATACGCAAAAATTGTTATTTTTGTTTTACACAAGTAAAAGGCATATACACGTGTAAAGTGACATGCTTCTTCTATCTTTCGCTGTATTGAACAACTTGGACTCAGTTACCAGTTTTCTTTGTTCAAGCGCAAACTAGAAGGCAGAATGTACTTTGTCGAAACGATTGCACAGAGTCGATAAGCTACAGAAACACGCCACATTTGAATGTCTCTTATTTCAGGCTCTCCTCTATGTTTACAAAAACCTTCACGCGTGCTATCATTTTACCCGAACTGTTGGCCAAGCATGCGTTGCCATTATGGTTTTACGATGATTTCAGCAAGCCCCAGACACGCTTCAATGTGTAATCCCCTATTTCGACACGCGTTTCCCCCAAAAGACCTTCGGGCCGGCTTGATAGGGTGGTTTCTGTTGTTTCTTGTTGATTTAAGAGATTTGGTTAATGAAATCTGACACGAGGTGTTTTCAAAAGCGTTCAAACTGCAGTTCCGTACAAGGTTTGCGTTTGGCACGCCATTCACCGCTTCTGGGCTAATATGTAGCGTTCTTGCCCGTTTACAGACGGATATGGCCGAGCCCTGAGGCTTCGCTAAAGCCTCGTACTAAGGCTTTCTGTCGAGGTGGCTTTGTTAGTCTTTCAAAAAGAATGACGTTATTCGCAAACTAAACTATTTTGAAACAGGAACCGTTATTCTGCCGCACCGCAGCCGTATGTGGCGGTTTGAATGATGGGCGGAACATCGCGAACAATACAACATTTTAAGCTTGGCACAGCATGCGGCTGAATTACTTTCTACGGCATCATGTGGCACAAGCTTTTGTGCAACCCTAACCAAAGAAGGTTTCCTCCTGAATCACAAACAGTCTGCGCTGTGGTACTGAGCACGACCGTTCCCCATGTGCAGTGCCACGGCGCAAGCTGCATGTTTAGGTCTAAACATATTTTCCGCCTCATCATTTGCCGTGATCCTTCCGGAGATTGCAATTATTGGCTTTGCCAAGTGCTTTGTGGAAAGCTAGACGCTCCAAATAATTCAAGGCCTAAGCGCCGAGAAACCGAGAGAGAGAGGAGGAGGTGAGAGCTCGGGTTGACGTCTGAACACCGAGCTCTGTTTGATTTGATTAGTGGGTAGACCTAAAGCTATACGGAGAGCAAGTCGTCTGCTTCTTGCAGAGGCGGTTCCGGTGACGCCAGAACGACGCCGTTTTCTCGTGGGCTTTGATTGTAGGATAATGGGTAGACTTTAAAGCAAGTTGCCTTGAGGTCTTCCCACTATCCTTCAATCAGAGGCAATCAGAGCTCGGCGTTCTGACATCACCACAACCCCTGCAAAAGAAGCAGACGAACTTGCGCTTCGTTAGAATGCGGAACACCGGCGTCTGGCGTCGGGTTCTCGAATTCGGACGCGTTCGACGAGTGCAGTGGAGACAAGAGCAGCTATAGCTTTAGGTGTACCCACTAATCGCTCCAACCAGAGCACGGCGTTCTGACGATGTCCCCGCACGCTCTCGTTTCCTTCTCTTACTCAGTTTCACGGCGCATATAGCTAAACGTTTTGAGTTAAACTGCGCTTTGCAAGGTAAATTTAGTTACATAATATATCGTATGCTTGTTCTCATGGCATTGATGCATTTCTGAGCATTCGACGAAGCTAAACTTTTCCAGCAGATCCTCACTAGCACCGGCATTTCCTTTTCTCGAAGAAAGCGTCTTTGTGGACACTTTCCAAAGATGGTCGCTCTCTGAGCACCAACATTCCGAAGCACAGGGCCAATTTCTTTAAATGGGATTTTTCGCGGTCTATGTTTGTCTCAAATTAGATTTTTCAAAAATGGGGATACTCTTCGGAATGACGAGCATTCGTTATTATATAACTGCTTCTTTTCTTGAGTGGGGAATGTCTCGACGCCTTGAGTGCCTCGCACTCGGCGCCGCGTATACGCCCAACTCGATTCAGGTTCAACCGTGCACTATACAACACTCTAAAAAAAATCTTAGTGTGTTTTATTTGCTGCAGAACACAGAGGCAACCAATCGCGGCAAACAACATAAGGTTACTGGCGAATGACGTAGCTCGGAATGCGATTGGATTCTGAACTGTGACGAGTGGAAAAGATATTGAGTAACTGAAACGTAACGCTGAATGTCCATTTGCATGTCGCAATTTGTTTTGTTGGTTTGACTCTATTTTTAAAGTCGTAAATTGCTCAAATTTAATTTTTTCGACATGATTGGTTTGTCTCGCGTTCTGCAGAAAAGCGGACTCATGGACTTTTTTTAAAGTGTAGTTATCGCTGTACTAGCGAAAAGCGCGCCTGCCTCCGGCCAGAACAGAGGTTAAGTTATTGGCACGAGTATTTCCGTGCGGTTTATACTCTGTTTCACTTTAAGTTCGACCTCAACTGACGCTGCAAATCGACGGAGGTAATCAACTGGCGACGAAAGTGCATCGTCAAGGTCTTCGTAAATTTTTGGGCCGTTCGCTTTTCCTAGAAAAACCAATCACACACTGTGATTGGGCCTTGATTTGGCGTTTTATATTTCCGCAGGATTAGTTTAGTCGGCGCGAACAAACGCATCAGGACGACGACCTCCGCGATGAAGCACTTTCACCGCTGCTTACTGGCTTCTACAGATGTCGATCAGACTACTGCGAGCCTCTCGAAAATCGTGGGGCGTCTTCACGCCTCTGCTTTGGGAAGGATGTTGAGTCACCTTGATCGGTTTCTCGGACACGTTGTGACCTAGCGAGCGAATGCTCGAGGACCGTGTTTGCTCAACGTCACATAAAAGACAAGGTCGGTGCACTTCCTCCACCTCCCCCCCCAAACTTCAGCACTATTGAATCCTTGCATCGCGGCTCACGCGGAGCACAAGTTCGCCTGCTTCTTTCTGCGGGGGTTGTGGTAACGTCAAAGCGCCGAGCTCTGATTGGCTCGAATCGAAGGATGGTGGGTAGATTTCAAGGCAGCTTACTTCTAGGTCTACCCACTATCCTTCTATCACAGCCAATCAGAGCTCGGAGTTCTGTCGTGACCACAACCCCTGCAAACAAAGCAGACAAGGTTGCGCTCCGCATAGCTAGCGTCAGTATCACTGGTGGTGCGTATTGTAGCCTTCTCACAACGAGCGCGACGAAAGCACTCGTCGTCGCCAAGACGGACGCGTATGCTTGTTTTGCGGCGACTGCTTTAGCGAATTTACCACATGGGGCGTGTCGGGAGTCACTAAAGATGACATTATGCCCGGGCCTTCTCTTCTATAAGGTATTGGCAACGCCATCTGGAATACTAAAGACCTCCGCACGTGCGCCCCACACTTCCCTCATAAAACGTCATCACCGTTGGATGACGCCAAGGCTGCAACCGGACCTGAGTTCGATGCCGAGCGTCGTTCGAAGCGTTGATTGGACACGAGGCTGCGCCGAAACACTGACGCGGCGCACGCATCCAATCTCTGTCCTCGCTCGATCTCACTGCGATGGCGGTCAAACTTTCAGTGCAAAGGCTTCAATTATTCCAGGAGGTATTGGCATTGATCTACTACAGATGTGGAACGAAGATTGCGGCGCACCAAAAAACCCGTCTGTGGCGTTGACCCAAAATAAGGTATGGCGATCTTCTGTAGAAAACACTTGATGCGATTCTCACCAAAAACCATTATAAGACAAAAAAAAATTGTTGCGCTGTTTTTTTAGGAATATTTAAACAATTAAATGCTTCAGGTTCGCCGACTACCAAACTATCAAGCATTGCTCTGGAACGACATCTTGACGTCGCAATGGTGGGGTTTTAAACCCCGTGAAAATTGAACGGAATTGAGGCCTGCAAAGCTGTCGATTCTTATCTATAGGGGCAAAACAAGTCGGTATTTTTCGATCGCGCAATATTTATATCGGCCATTTTATAGTGGGTATTTCACCCAACAGAATCTAAGTTTTTTCCGTCTTTTTTTTTTTTTTTTTGGAAAGAGGAGATAGGTTGGTGCCGTATTTCCACGCGCGTTGGCGTGCAAGCGCGTGCGTGGCCGAGTGGTTACCGCGCTTGACTGTCGCGCGGAAGGTGTAGGTTCAATTCCTGTTAGTGGCCTGTCCTTTTATTTGTTATTTCAACTTGGCCTTCTCGTAAGTTCGAGAACATTCTCGTCTAATCGAGTTCCGAATATTCTGCGCACCGGAAGTTCTACGCCGAACGATCCAGAAACCCACGAGGGTACATTAGGGATTCCGCAAAGCGAGCGGAGTCACTCTCGCCCCAGCGTTCGATCCTGCCGTTTCGCCGCCATCGACGCCTGCGACGCTATCATTATTCTATTCTGTTTTTTTGGGTACAAGTTTGCCACACTAAACGTTTATTTCTTCCTGTTTATTTATTGTTCTTTTGGTCACCCCCCGTGAGAGTATCAGCCGCTGCCAAGTGTTTAATCTAGTGATTTTCGTAGTGCGTTGGGTAATTAGGTCTTCAAGTAGCTTTGCAAACTCGAACAGAGACATGCTGTGAATCATCCAAAAACCACATATTTATATATCATAGATGACGTGGGATGCGTGCCGGTGCAAAACAGTTGCGGCGTGTGCTACAGCTGAAGACTAGCAAAACAAAAATTCCGGATAAAAACAAATCTCTGGTGCATTCAAGGATAATACATTTTTGGATAAAAAAGCGGGCGTTTTAAGTCAATTTAGGATTTGCTTATTTAGTTATCTTTTATGATGCCCAGTTAGTCGTTAATTGGAGGTATACATTTACATCGTAACTAAATAATGTAGTTAAAAATTACTGGTGCAAACTATTTGAAACTTTAACCATCCAAAACGTCTCTTACCCTAATAAATAAGCTCCACGAGAGCGACTTATACGATACCAATCTTACTTTTTGTGCGGTGAGTACTTTTTTCCAGAGACACTTTGTTCTCTGTTCATTTCAACCTCTAGTGAGAGGCAGCACGCCCATTGCCTTGGAACGGTTTATAGTGTACCACATAGCTGTTAAGCGCTCCGGTATTAATTTGCCTAGTATGCGTTTTTTTTCTTCTTTCTACCACCAAAACGGCGGAAATATTTTTTAATTGTTCATTCTAATATAATTTATATGCTTATAACGAGTTTGAAGTTATTTTTTTTAACTTAGTAAAAAAAAAAAGAATCATATATTCGGTGGACCTTTTCGTTCAAAGCAGCGTGTTTATGTGTTTTTGTTTTGTCGACCAGTATCTGACCGAGGTTGAAGAATGGCGCTCTCTTTACCGGTGGAGCCGGTTCTCTGTGGGGCACCCAACTGCTTCAGGATTCTGAGGGAGGGCGGGTAGGGATGACTATTTTTTCGAACTCGATCTTCGCCGGTGTTCTTTGAAACCAAGCTCACGCTCGTGTTCTTTTTTTCTCGTGCCCATCTTTTTTCCTCTTCTCCTTCGCTACCCTTCTTTGGATCCTCAAGTTATTTTTCTTCTTCTTTGTGTCTTTTTTCAACCAAGTCATTACAGCGATATACCGATGGATTCGTTCAGCCAGTAATCGGCTCTTGAAGCAAAGCCTGTTATGCATACTCAGTCAAGTCATTATCATCAAGCGATCGCAAAGATTCTTTTTTTGACACCTAGTAGAAGTTTTTGACCATTCAGTTTCTCTTGACAACAAGGATCAGTGAGTATTATAAACATAATAAAAACTCAAGAAAACACAAGTGTTCTCTACCCGGCAGTAGATGTGAACTTTAGCTATTCGCTGTGTTCCTACCTATTTCCAGCGCCAACTTCTGCCAGAGAGCCGCAACGAGGTCAAGAAGACAACAAAGGGCGAGCATATATAAGAGAGCGAAATAAAAGGAACGATAAGAACTGGGTTCACGGCAAGCCGCTTGTTCTTCCCTCTCTTTGGTAACGGCGCGTACTCATTCGCTGTGTTTCGCGAGGGGAGCACGACAATTAAATCAGGGGAGCCGGTTACAACACTTTCTACACTTCGTTTCTTCGTAAGTCAGAGCGGAGTAGAAGGCTCGAACGGATACAACCACAAAAACAAGTACTAAAAGAGCAAGTCACTGGGAAATCACTGGACTTGATTCATTTAACCAGTGATGAACTGTGTACAGAAAGGTAACGAAAGGCATGGTTGAGCTTTGACTCTTTAGGATTGTCGCAAAAACTCGCAGCATCGGCTGCGATTTTACCTCAGGTGAAGCGGTCGATCTATAGACAAAAGACCAGGCGGGTGACTTCCGTCGAGGACGTTTTTTCAACCTGACTGTCAGATTAGGAGTGAATAAAGTATAAACACTCTATAAAACCTGTCTACGTTAGGTCTCTGCAGCGCGCTCTCTGAGTCTAACTGTGCGTTTTTCAAAGGAGCTAGGCGACCGGCGAGACCATAGAAAACCGTTAACACGTACGATCCATGTAATACATAAAACATGACACTTGTTTTTATTGAATATTTCTTTTTTATCTGACTAAAAGTGCCAACTCTCGCACATAGAGTTATTATAATGTACGCTAGAGGTTCAACTGGCGCTAGTGTCTATGTGACTTCCGTGACGCAAATTGAAGCAGACAGCTTTTGCGGTGCTCCTGTGCATTCCTATGGGAAAACGCGCGTGCATTTTGTCTCTTCGCCGGAAAATAACACGAAACACTTTGGTTATTTCGGTCGTACAGAATCGTATGTGCCTTAATTAACATTGTAAAAGTGTAATTGCTTCAGTTAGCGCATTTTTTCTCATCAATGAGCGATGTTAAACTTCGCTACATTTCAGTCCAAAACGTGTGTTCCGAAGCAGGTGTGTAAAAACAAGCTACGATTCAAAGCAAAATTACAATCGAAAGGAATATAGAGTGTGTTTAAGGCTCGCCAGCGTTCCGATGACGCTTATATATTGATAATATGCCAGTTCTGTCACTATATAAAAATGACCCTATCGTGCATGAGCGGATAAAAACATTCAAAACGTGGAGAATAAAGTACGTGTGCTTTGAAAGGTGTCTCTTGGTATTGTTTTCTCTGCCGGGCAGCTTTTATCGGGCAGTTCCTCTCAAAGATTTCGAGCGTGCGGGTGATATCTTGAAGGTACGAACAAACATCTTCGCACAGAGCAGAACGAATAAAGCGGTACTAATTACTTATTTAAAATCGGAATATATTACGTGACCTTCAATTTATTTGATCGTACATGCGCGGGTAGTCACTGATCCCGTGTTACTGCGTAGTTCTTGCCGTCTCCCTTTATTTCCAGATGTTCTTCGTTCGTTCGGCACGTATATCCCTCATGCTAAAGAGCGCCGACGTCGTGTTCGCGCTAACAGTGTCCGACAGTGCACATAAATACACGTACGAAGCCGTTTTAGCACCTTTTTTAATGCGATGAATTTGAAAGAAAAACGCCGTAACTGACCAATTATTTCGTCGGACTGACTGAGAAATGTTCCAAGCTACCTAGTACGTACGAATTATTCGGGATATTTGCTCTTATGATCGAGCGCAGGGAGAAAATGCACTCACTTTTTCCCGTAGAAATGCATTACCGGAAGTCAATTTTCGACTGGTTGCTGTCTGCTTCAATTTGCGTCAGCACACTAGCGCCACTTGAACCTCTAGCGTACATTATAATAACTCTATGCTCTCGCATTCTTGATAGAAGCATAAATGTGACGAGGAAAGCAGAGAAGACTTGGCTATGCGGAGAGCAAGTCGTCGTCTTCTTGCGCAGGAGTTCCAGTGACGTCAGAACGACGCTCAGTTCTGGTTGGCTTTGATTGAAAAGATAGTGGTTAGACATCAAGGCTAGACGCCTTGAGGTCTAACCGCTATTTTTTTTCAATTAGTCAATAGGAGCTTGGCGTTCTCACATGATCGCAACCCCTGCCAAAGTTGCACACGTACTTGCGCTCCACATTGAATTGTTTCGTAACAGATCTCAAAGAGGGCGACACAATGTTAAAAAGTTTTATATTCGATTTCATCGGTTATCTCAAAACAGGAGATATCCCGTAGATGCATTAACAAAGAAGACTTACCCCTGATTTTAAATAAAATAATAATTACAAAACTGTGTAATTTACTGTAGTCCTCACTATCAACCTCAAAATTTCATTTAAAAAATTAGATTTGCAGTGACACAAAGCGAACAAACAGGCGTTTACTTTGAAAACGTAAAAAGCCACAACTGCGCAACACCGTCTGTTGAAGTTTCCCACATTTCGGTATTTATCGCTGCTTAAGCCGCAAGCACACTAACGTCCCCGGAAAGCCCAGTCCAAGACCCTCGGCTAACATCCCACAGTTTATAAAGCCATCGTAGCTGAGGCATTGTTCGTTAGGTCCCAAGGATGTACACACGAGCGCACCATTTGCATAACCAATTTTAGCCACCACATGACGCTGTATAACAAACAAAGTAATTTAACAAGTTGATAGTGCTGCAGACGCTTCCGCCTTGCAGAGCTGACAAATTAGGCTTCGTCACTTTAGTTGCCCGGCAGTGCTTTTTAATTTACAGCTTTTTCACTCTAAGATAAACCGCGGCCAAGGCTACGAGCCATTCACAACGAATGCAGCGCTGCGATCGTTACTACGTGACTTTGCGCGACAGTGACGCTTGAACGGAAGTTCACGTGACACTCTTCCATCTCTGGATTGGCTGTGGATTGTTTGTAACGTTCGCGGTGGTCCATTTCTGAGGGAACCGAAGTGTTCGGGAACTTCGGGTCCTGTGCGGGATATCGGTGTTAATTGAAACATGCCGCTCCGAGAGGACAAAGACAAAAACAAAATCTGAAAATAAAGGACCCACAGACATGCAGACAAATAAAGCACCACAAATAGAGAATGGGTAGGAAGGAAAGAGGCCGCCGAAAACGACGAACAACCAAAAAAAGAAACCCGACAAGTCTGTGTAAACAGGAGGTTGTTAAACATAAGCCTTGCCGCCGGGAGTCCGGATTTGGTCCGTAGTGCGTCGTACCGATTAATTAAATTAGTGGCTGCAGCCGAAGTTTTCTTTTTTATATCTTTTTTCATTAAAGAAGAAGCAAGAGTTGGCGATAGAAGGTTACACTGGAAGCCGAAATGAGACAAACAGGATGTCGGGGATAAGCAAATACCATCGCCAAAGGGAAATGGCGCGGGTCATCCAATAGCTAGCTCACCATTAACCTGAAAGTGCGGCGTAAAGCTATGTTCTCAGCGGACCAATCAATCGCCACCCTTTCATCACCTGCCCCCGTTGTCTACTGCTTGGGTGTGGGCAGGAGCGTGAATCACGTGGCGAAATATAGACGTATGTTTGGCCAAACGATTGCGTCGCTTTCCCCGCACTGTCAGCTTAGGTGCTAACGTAGTACAGTGTTTGCCCTATGGCATTCTCTAACTCCCTTCACCCCCACGCTGACAGCACGCTGGAGGCTACGTGCTCATTTTGACCAGTCACGCGGCTATATTTTACCACGTGATCATGCCCCCGCCCATACTCATAGCCGGTTGATTTGTCCGGCGAGCCGACAGATGGGAGCTACGTGTAGCTCCCAACGCACTGTCAGCTTAGGGGTGAACGTAGTGTAGCTATATACATGGCGTGTCACGAAGCGTCGGACGTAGTCTTCCACGAAAATGTTCACATCGCATAGAAAAAAAAAACGAAAACAGATACGTAATGACAGATAGGTAATGAATGTTTCTTCCTTCAATGCGTAGTTTTCGTAGGGAACGGCCTGACACCCAGTGAATACGGGAAGAAGAACGTATGTGAATGTGCGGGTGTCTTGGCAATACGACTCAGTGTGTAGGACCTTATGCAGTGTTTGTATACGCACGTGGAAGATATTGGAGAATGGCGGTTTGAGTGATTAACACGTAAAGACTTAACGTGCCCATCATCCATTTGCCAACTAGTTTCAAAGTTGGGTCTCACATTCTTTTTTCCCATGGTGCTACTAAGCAAGCAAGCGAATATATAATTTAGTGCAAACCTATGCAAGTCACCTTTCCAACATCAACAACATCCTACGCAAAAATATGAATATTCTCTCACAAAATCAGCGACTTAATTATGTCTTTCCGCAAGCGCCACACGTCGTCTATCGTCGTAGAAAACGCCCTAAAGACATTCTAGAACGATTCAAAACCACACATAAGGAGTTCCTCGGATCTCAGCCATTCCATGGGCCGCGGTGCAAAGTTTGCAGTCACATGACGGAATCCGGGGAGGCAAAAAGAACAAACTCGGACTTCACCTTTAGGATATACGGAAATTATAACTGTAACACAGCTAATGTTGTCAATCTGTAGCACTGCCGGGTATGCAACATGCAGTATATTGAACAGACCGACCTCCCCTTCTGTCTAAGCACTAACAATCACAAGTTCCACCTTAGCACAATCCCCAGACTACTGTTCTCTAAACACATGCGTCTGGACTAACATCAAATAAACAAAATCTTTGCAACCATACTTCAATCGGGATTCAGTATCACGCAAGCGGGAGCAAAGAGAATCACACCTAACTAAAAAGTTTAACATGCTTCGAGAGGGCGTTAATGAGAGCGCCGGTCCGCTTAGTTGCTTGCATCTTGAACAGTCCTTGCAAACACCACAATGAAGGGAAAACGAACAGACGGAGTCCCTTACTTGGAGATCTCCCCGCATTGGATATCATTACGACCTCGAGGAGTGTCTTCGCTCTCGGGTGAAAGGCGGGGAGGCGGGCGGTGAAGAGAATAAAAGGGGGGCTCACTTGCATGTGGGTGTGTGGGACTGCGGGGGGGGAGGGAGGAGGGAGGGTGGTTTGCTGTGTAACATGAACCTTTGAGCGTCTCGGCTCGCGTCCGAGCTGCTCCTGTGTCTCTGCTGACTCTTCTTGGCCACCCGGGCCGCGCTGTTGAGCCCACTTGTTTTTGTTTTCATCCCTTGTTTCATTCTCGACATTGCCGACCTCCAACGGCGCCTAGCACGAAGTGGTTTGATGAGGCATGTATTGCCGCTTCTCTGTCCGCGGGCTTCGTCCATCCATGGTTGGTTCTGAGAAGTTGTTGTTTGCCTTTCCTCGATTTTCTTTTCTGTTCTTTTTTTGTTGCCATGTTAGGACCAACATTAGGACCTGATGAAGAGCTGACTTCGATCGGAACGTCGTCTAATAAATACGTTTTAAAGCATTTGCCTCCCTTTTACGATTTACACATACATATATATATATATATATATATATATATATATATATATATATATATATATATATATATATATTAAGGCTGGGCAATTGATCGATTAACCTGCCGATTAATTGATTAATGCTTTAATCTCGATTAACTTGTTTAACAGGTTAATCGAAAAAATTTTTGACGAACCAAAATTAAATAAAAATGAAATCCTTTCACTATGCAGACATGGACGAGCACACCTCTATGAAGTGAAAAAATTTAGGTGAAGTATTAACTTAAGGTAAACTGTAAGGTGAGATTATTAACTTCAGACATGTGCAGAAGGTTACACATGTCCCAGCGACTTCAACGCCGTGCGAGGGTATGTTTAGCGCAGCAGAGACTACTGTGAGCAATCAAAGGAGGTCGCCCTTCTCGGAGAATATCAAAGAACATTTTTGCCTCATGGAGCTGAAATAATGATGTGTGAGTGTGAGTGTTTTTGAACTGTTCTCAACTGTATAGTGAAGCTGATTCCTAATTAAAATTATTGCATCGTTTCACAGCAAAAAAAAAAATATATATAGATGCAATTTTTATTTTTATTCAATATTATTATGCATGGAAATGAACAAGAGCGATTAATCGATTAAATAATCGATTAAAGGGTGGCGATTAATCGGGTTAAAATTTTAAATCGACGCCCAGCCCTAATATATATATATATATATATATATATATATATATATATATATATATATATATATATATATATACAGGGTGTTTTTGTTTAAGCTTAACAGACTTGTTTAAACAAAGCCGTGAAAGTTACACTTATGCCGCTTGTGGAGGTGAGTTATACGGCCAGGGGGACATATTATAGAGGGCTAATCGTAATGATCAGTCGGCAAATTAATTAAAATTCGTTAATTAACTTTTTAATTAATGAAAATAGACACATAGTTCCAATTAGAAACTTGCTCAGCGTCATCGAAAACCCCTAAACCCGTCATTTCCAGAAAGACTTTGAGCGCGTGAGAAGCGAAGTATTGCACTAAAGTTACCACTCGTGGAGCAGGTACAAGGCTGGGGATAGATAAGAGACGGAAAAATCGCGCGGGTGCCTTATCGCAACCTCTAGCTTTGTACCTGCTCCACGAGTGGTAACTCCAGTTCACTACTACGCTTCTCACGAGCTCAAAGGTTTTCTGAAAATGACTTATTTAGGAGTTTTCAACGACGCTGAGCAAATTTCTAGTTGGAACCATTAGTCTATTTTCATTAATTAAAAAGTTAATTAACGAATTTTAAGTAAATATCCGACTGATCGTTACGATTAGCCCCCTATATTATGTCCCCCTGGCCGTATAACCCACCTCCATAAGCGGCATAAGTGTAACTTTCACGGCTTTTTTTAAACAAATCTGTTAAGCTTAAAAAAACACCCTGTATATATATATATATATATATATATATATATATATATATGTGTGTGTGTGTGTATGTGTGTGTGTGTGTGTGTGTTATTCCATCAGAATATAGGATAAAACCGCGTCTACGTTAAGAGTAGATAATTGAACGGAAGAACTATTTCTTTCACATATTCGTTCTTTGTTTTGTTTTTACATACAATTCAAGAATATGGTATCAGCTACCGAGTAATACGTTTAAATGCTTTTGAATTGCTTATTTGCCTTCATTATTTGTTAAAATAAAGTGAATAATGCTTTTTTACAATACCATTATTTTTTCTTGACAGTCAAGTTTATTAATGCGCGTTTATTTCTCTGCATATTTGCGTTCGTTTGTCTATTTGTATGTTTCTCACTTTCTCGTAATAATTTCCTAAAAGTGCTGAAGGGTAAATTAAACACATACACTAATTCATATAAATACATAAATACAATAAATACTCATCCTCATACATGATGTCATGAACAAATGTTTCACTTCTGTGCCCCTTTTAGGCTAAAAACGCAGTACGCTACCGATGCACTTGATACTCTTAAGTTATCGATTTTCTTGGAGTGAGTGATTTGTTCATCTTCAATTTAGACCCATCATCATAATCTCCTTCAACCTTTTGTAAATAGATGCGAATAAGGTGGTCTGATTAAATATTACGTTAATACTTCGTTTCACCTTAAGTGCGGACGCAGCCGACGCTACGAGCTCAGATGACCAATCAGAGAGAATCAAAACCGCACCATCATGTTGTTCTTCGTCTTTCTGTACATGTTCTTTCATAGCTGAACCAATTATAATCAAGAAAGACCTAGTAGCGGGCGCTTTTGACGCTGCCTGACTGATTCGATCACCTTGTAGCGTCGGTAGGCGGCATATGGACTTAAGCTGAAGCGAACTATAACTAGAGTTTCTAAATCGTGCAAATAAATATAACTGCTAATTTTCCAATTCCAAATCACAATTTCAATACTTTGTTTCAGCTTAGATGGTCATAAAACGATATCGGGCTGTTCGTGACTTTGCAACGGCTTACGGGTCCTAGTCTGGCCCAAGTATACTTACACAGGCCGCCACTGATTCAGAAGATTCCTTTGTCGCGGTGAAATTGCGAGAAAAAAAGGAAAGATTTTCTTTTAGTCTTACCTTCGCAACGCTAGATGACGCAATTGTGGGATCAAAACAGCCCACCTGACGACAGTCGAGCGCGGCTCACGGATTAGTCACGAGAACTGCGATAGCACTCGTCTTCGGCTCTTAACGACCAATGCCTCGGGCCCTCGGCGGACACTCGGGTAGTGGCTCGTGTCCAAGCACTAAGGGTACGAGAATAGCCGAACTCTAACAATGCTTTGAGCTCAAAACGCATTTTCTACTTTGACAACCCCAGCGCGTGGCTACGATAAACGTTGGTGGTATAGAATAGGCACCAGGGCACGTGACCGCATTTTCTGACTCCCAGTTGAGGAGATGAACGATGCTCATATTTCTCGAATTGTTTGACCAACTGCCATTCACTAGAACGAAAACCTAAGGCAAGCTTATTTGGCTATTAATGTTAAGGAGTGATTCTTAGTAGTACTTAACGAAAGTAGAAAAATAGTTCCATGAGCCTTTTAAACTCGGATGCAGCCGACGCTACGACCAATCAAGCAGGGTCAAAAGCGCAACTCCCTATGTGTTTCCGTTTATGATTGGTTCAGCGACGATAGAAGACATACGGAAACATGACGAACACCATGATGGTTGATTGGACCTATAAACTCGTAGCGTCGGTTGCGTCTGGACTTAAGGTGAAACGAAGTTATAGGGGGTATTCGCTGGATGCCATTTTTGAGGGCGATGTTTAGAGCGCATGATCAGAACGAGCTCCCATTATAAGGCTGCTAAGATCGGTAGTCTTGATGGTGCCGTATGCAAGTTGCAAAAGAACTGTGGAAGCTCGCCGTCAGCACGCGCTCCGTAGCCGCGCACAGAGCTATGGCCGCCAGAGAATACTCCCTATTGGCGACGTGAGCGATCGAAAGCGTCGCTGTAATCGGTCTTCCACGATAGGCTGAATACTGACTATGACGTCAGCAAAGGAGTTCCCATTGACGGAAATAAGAGGAATGAAAGAACTTCAATTTTGACGGTATTGGCAGTGTTGGTTTGAGAGTGCTATGATTTCAAGCTTCCACCATGCTCTTTACAAAAACATTCAAACTTGTTGTTCACAAGGTAATGACGTCACGAAGAGTAACCATAGGAGGGCGCCACCAAAACATGCGGAAACGAAAAAAACCCGAAATAAAAAGCTGCGCTTCTTTCTGTCTGAGAGACCGCCCCAGAGTAAGCGTGCAGTGCCCTTTTCTTCTACCATTCGTCGTAAATCCGCAGTCACCCTCCTCGTACATCATCCAAAAGACACGTAGATTTTCTGCAGACATGGGGACAGAATCATCGGCAGACACGCCTAAAGCGTGTTCGAATTAAGCGGGTTTGCTTCATACATATATGCATGCTTCGAAAAGGCCTGCAGATAGTGTTTGTTTGACCAATGTAACAGACCGTAATTCGAGGAACAACACTCCTCAGACTGTGTCTGCAGACTGTCTTTTGTATGGTGTATAAGTGGTGTGACCGCGGCTCTATGTTATAATATACTAGGGTGCCTTCATGTGCGCTTTGCTTAGGAAGGAGACATCAGGTCATTTTGTCCCACACTTTTATTTTTCTTTTTTGTTCAGAAGCGCGTGGAAA
The DNA here is from genome assembly GCA_013358835.2 of Ixodes persulcatus. Taxonomy (NCBI): domain Eukaryota; kingdom Metazoa; phylum Arthropoda; class Arachnida; order Ixodida; family Ixodidae; genus Ixodes; species Ixodes persulcatus. Next base: position 25,534 of record JABSTQ010005771.1, read on the forward strand.
AGCGTGTCCCTGCACGCGTTTGTGGCGCTGACTGTGCTATGGCGACATTTGTTTTCGTCGATTTCTTTGTATTTTACCCGTGAGCGCGTGCTGTCGGCATCGGGTACTACAAAGGGTGGCATCACCCTAAACAAGGACATTGAGGAACCCTATAAAATACTTTTGCATTGGGCGTAAGGTGTTTGTGCTTTTCGAGACACTTAACTAAAGTATGCCTGGAAGAAGAAGCTGCCGTGCTCTACGAAAGCCTTTATGGTGCTCCGAATTATCGCAAACATTTTGCGTATCCAGGCTTCCGGGAAACCACCGCCAACAAAAAAGACGTCTTAGAATCCTTTCATATTGCAGAAGCGTGGATCGGGTCATCTACATCGTCTAGAATATATATCGTCCTATCACCGACTTTAATTCGCTATTAGTCTCCCAACTACAGGGACTGCATCACCGAATTCGACATCCACCAGTGAACACCTTTGTGACGGTAACCAGAGCCGGCCGACGACTTCACTACCTGTATCATCCACTTCTTACCAAAGGCAAGACGACTTGCAACAAGATATGCCAAGGAAGAAAGAATACGAGCCTGAAACAGGCCTAACCGGTTCCGATTATTCGACTGACGATGTGGGCAAATTTCTGCTGCCTAACACGTAGCAACAAGCCCAGAAAAACTCTAACTCAAGCTTGCAACTACCATTCGTAGTCATATTTGTCCCAAAAGAACCACAGAAGAAGGTCAAAGGCTTTAATCCCATCAAGCTAACTACCATCCTTAGAAGCCAACTGTGCTGATGGAATTATAAACATGCGTCCAAACACGAGACTAAATATCCTAGTCGTGGACACATGAAACTTCGAAACTACGGCTACCCTTCTTCGTAACACCACGCTGTGTGGCGTTCAAGTAAGAGTCTATGAACCACGTATAAGCAACATGGCAGTTGAAGTCATTCATGGTGTGCCAGTTGACATCACCAAGAACGCAATTCTGGAGAGCGTAAAATCAGAATCATCCGTAGTCAGGGTGCGCAGGCTAGAATGATCCGAGTCCGTAGCGCTTACGTTTCAACTTCCAATGCCTATTGACTTCGTGCACCACAAGTAGCGGCAGTACTATGAGAAGCCAACACAATGCAAGCTCTGTGGTTGACTAGGACATGTCGTTACAGCTTGCGTGTCTTCTTCCCGCATCCAATGTGGCACTAAGCGTGAGGGAACAGACTGCACCGAGGTACCCCATTGCATCAATTGCGGACTTGGACATATCTCCACCTCACGTGAGTGTCAAAAATGGCGCGAAGAAAAAAAACTATTTCTGAGTATCGGCGCAATAATCAAGCGGACCACCGCATTGCAGAGGCCGCTGTCAAGCACACGCTATCGTCTACCACTCTCGAGGAACACCCAAAAATAGTTTCTGGAAGAAAGCAGATGCAAATGTCACGTGCAACATCTAGAAAACGGGACAGTAGGGCACTATGTTGCCCAACGCAAGCTGCAACCAAGACAACCAGCCACGAACAATGCCATCCCACTTCAAGACGTGTCGGAATTTCCGCCCCTTCTGACAAAGCCCCCCAAAGCAGAGATCGTCGCATTGACGATCTCACGTCACCGGCTGCCGCAGCTGTGGCCTCACGAGGCGCATGGCACAAACCTCATAACTCTGATTCTGTTGTAAAATACAAGATTGAGCTAAACTCGCCTCCCGGACACGCCGAAAAAAAAGCGATGAACACTTCAAACGCGGAGAGGTCTCCAGCTTCAGCAAAACGGCAAGCGTCGCAGGACAAGTCAGCAGGGTTTTTAGAGCACAGCTCTTAGGCGCCCGTTTCCGGCTTGAGCGGCGTCGGCGTCGCCGCCGGCGTAACCGCGCGGTGCATTATGGGACGCGTGACGTCACTGATGACGTCATCAGTGACGTCACTGATGACGTCATCGGCATCGTCATCGTCTCTGATGACGTCATCAGTGACGTCACTGATAACGTCATCGGCATCGGCATCGTCACGTGACTCCCCCAGGTCACGTGACCCCCCCCCCCCCCGAGGTCACGTGGCCCCCGAGGTCACGTGAACTCCCCAGGTCACGTGAATCCCCCCCCCCCCCCCGAGGTCACGTGACCCCCTCCCCCCCCCCCCCCCGAGGTCACTGACCCACCCCCCCCAGTACCCTTACCTCCTCCACCTCAAGAGCTGCGCTCTATTCGGCGTTACAGGGAGTTGTAAACGGCTTTCACTTTTTTTCACCACTAAATATCGGTGAACTGCTTCTTGTCGCAATGAACGCTTTGCGCAGGCTCCTTCAACATTTCTGAGCACTATTTTCCCAGAACTCTGATTCAATTTGTCGATACAATCATCCTATTTGTCCAAAGATGGCTCTGCCATTGAGTGCCAAATTCAACGAGCTACTATATTTCAACGGAATGCCAGAGGACTGAAAACACGTCTTTCAGATTTTCGACAGTTAATTTGGAAGTACCGTTTTCCGATAATTGTCATATGTGAATTAGAACTTACAAAATGATTTTTGACTCAGTCCAAAACGTATTTCACTCCGCACGTACGTCCCTCCCTTCAAGAGTAACTGTTGCAGTGCGGAAAGAACTCTCATACATATCTTACGACGTTCCACAACACCCCGATAATGAATACGTCTACCTAACCTTCCAAAAATGAAAGTGTAAGGTTTTTGCAATTGTAGCGTACGTACACCCGAGTGCCAGGTTTGAAGAAAAAATATTAGAATACGTTCTCAACATCTGCCCGGCTCCCCAAATATTGACCGGGGATTTCAATACGGATCACCCAGTTTGGGGAAATTTGCACATGAGCACTCAAGAAAGACGCCTGGATGACATCGCTGCTTCACACTGTCTTTCAATACTAAATGACGGCAGCTCGACGTATCTACGCGGCACAACGTGCATAGCTGTCTGGGCGTGACATTTGTTACGAACACCATTCTCCCTTCTGCGGGTTGGTTCATTTGACATTGAGATGCACGAAACGTCCATATTCCTACCTACACAACAATCAAGTCGTTTCAAGGGGCGCCAAAGAGAAACACAGTTCAACGAACGAACTGCGATACGTTTATGAATTCAATGGAGCAAGTTTGTGAGAGCCCTGTCTGCTTATCTAACTTCGGGAGTGCTATTCTTGACTCAAGAATGCTGCTACAGTCCTGTAACCTTGCGTTTAACCGATGCGTCGTTGATTCAAAATATGAGCTCTTACGTGCAATTCGCCGACGAGCAGAGCGCAAAGTAAGGCGGACAAAAGATGCAAATGACCTTCGAACAGCTGCAAAGGCCCAAAGACACAAGGCGGCACCTGCAGAAACTTGGTTGGCAATGCTGGAAATATGTTTGGGCTTCAATGGATCCCAAAACTCCTTTTACACACATGTGGAGGATCGCATGTGGACAAAAAACACCACCACAACGATTTCGTCTATTTAAGGCTCTAGCTCTACACAAGCAGTGTTCTGAGATATGTACCGCTGATTAGTTTTGTGCAATGCTCAATAACTTATCAACTGGCGTACAGCAACGGTGTTGCCATTCCTCCCTCAACGGATGAACTAATGAATGTCCCGTTCGTTATGCAAGAAAAGTGAACACTGCACTCGACTTGCCAAATTTGAAATCGTCACCCGGCCCTGACGGCGTAAAGTGTTTAGATCTAATTCACTTAAGACCATAAGTGAAGACGAGGCTTCTAGCGCTGTTCAACATCTCATGGGAAACCAGTCTTGTACCTGTCACATGGAAATACATGGCAAGTAAATGCATGGCATATTGCCTTACCACCCCATAGCTCTTGCAAGCTGTGCAGGTAAGCAGTGGGAGAAAATAATCATATTTCGCGTCGAATGGCATCTACAACAAAAAATGTATTACCCCAATGTTATGTCCGAATTTCGGCCGGGCAGAAACAACGTCGACAGTGTGACTGATCTGGTGACTTCCATAGAACAACCCTGATCGGAGGGACGTACATCTGCCGCGGTATTTCTAGATATCAAGAGCGCGTTCGATTTCATCGCTCATGGTGGCATTTTTTAATTTCTAAGAGGACTTGGACTAGGTGGTCATATTTATCAATGGTTAACGAGCTATCCCGGTAGCAGATTCATTTACATATCAACGTGTCGAAGCATGAGTAATTACCCACTTAATAAACGTAGAGACGAAATTCCACACGTAAACAAGCATTTCTTTTTAAGCGTCGTTGATCGAGGTCTCACATGGATACTACACATCCAGCATCTTAAGAAAAAGCTTGCAGCATTTGTCCTATTAACCCGGTTCATTAGTGGCACCACATGGGGAGCGACGGTTCCTGCTCTGCTTTGCCTTTACCAAGCAAATTGTATGGACATACTGCACTACAGCCTCCCCGTATTCAATGGCACATGCAAGACAAACATGAAGGTGATACAGAGCCTGCAGGCTCGGGCTCTTCGTTGCTGCCTCGGTCTCCCTTGATCAGCTTCGACGACAAGCACGATAGCAGAATCTAAGCACTCCCAGCGTCTGTTCCCCAAATCCAGGAATCCTTGAGAACACATATGCGAAACCTAACCAGGCATAAAAACATCACCTTGCCGATAATACGTCGTCAAGACCGTCTTCCACCTACGCTCGGTGATATTACACTATCCGCAAGATTTTCCGACACAATTCATAACACTAAAAATGACACCACTCCATCTTGGGTCACACCTGCACCGTTAACACCTTTTTACAATCCCGGGTTATCTCGTAGACGCATATTCCACGGGTGGTGCTGTATCAGCATGTAATGACCACCATTATGGACCCCATGAATCCCGTGTACATGTCTTTACCGATGGTTCCACATGTGAAAAGAGCTAAACTGCTGCTGCCGCGTTTCCTACAAGACATTTCATTATCACGGAAAAGCATATGGGATCTTGGATAAACTCGCACCAAAATTTCCCTGAATACAGAACAGTGCAGTGCTTCTCGGTCGTACAGCGCAAAGTTGGGGCAACATTGAGGAAACACTGCATCGCGGCGAGCGTCAAAATGCGTCATCTCGCGTTTTGTTCGTTTTTCTCTTGCATACGTCCACGCGCAGTTCCCGACTGCTGTCAATTTTTCCTGGTTTTTTATTCACGGAGTCAGCAGTCCCACACAAATGAACATTGTGGACGTGATTGTCGATGTGGTCACGAAGCAGGTGTTACTTCCACATGTACATTTTGCCCATCATTGTTGGTTCAATAAAGAGTACCACGATATATTGGCCGTACCTCGGTGTCACGGAAATGCCTCACAACGGTTTCCACGAAGTTCACAACTTCTGGGCGCTCCTTGCCACCGCAGCTATCACCGGCTATCGCGGCGAGGGTAAGAAGCTCGTCGTCCTGGCTGTCAGAAGAGCTGAGGAATTCATCGAGTGCCGCTGAGAGGTGCGTTCGTTTTCGCAAGGTTGCCATCTTGATCGACTGCTCGTCTGCTATTCCCGCCATCTCCTCGATTCCCGCTCCTGGCCGCAATGCTTGATGGGAATGCACCCCGGCACACTGTCGATTTTCTCGGTGCGCGTTGTTTCAACGAAAAGCCGCACCGGGAGGGTGCGCTCCGTTGATCGAGGACGTTCGGTGAGCACCGGTGCACTTGATCGAAGACGACGGGTCGCACCTCGGTGTCCCGGTGCGCACCAGGGCGGATGATCGAGTATGATAATAGTCACAAGATATCTTTAACCACATCCGAATTGATCGCCATTCGTAAAGACGTGAGACACCACGAAGGGCAACAACCGCAGCCATGGAGATATTTACTGATCCCAAAGTGTCGTTAAATAAACCTCCAGTCGGATATTGCATGTTGCGTTCACTAAGGACTTGGATCGAACATTACATTACTTTTCAACAACTGCAAAAGAAAAGGATGTGACATCCACCTTCAGTGGATTACCAGCACTTGTGGTATTTCTGGAAACGAGGCAGCGGATGCAGCGGCAAAATCGGTCCATCAAAACGAGAGCACTTTCATTTTTACAAATCAAATTCCAACTTGGCAGTACGAAGTGTAGCCAACCTCCTGGCATCCCAGATGTGGTCTGATTCTGAGTATCACCACGCCGGACTCTATGTCCTGGATCAACTTATGACGTTTAAATATCCATCATGACTTCCACGCAGGTCCCCGGCAGTGCTACAAAGACTCCGATTGGCGGTGGCGTTTATCAGACACTTCCTGCACTGCATAAAATGAAGAGACTGCCCTGATTGACCAACCTGCGATGTCCCAGAAACCGTAAGTCACCTCATCTGTGACTCTGTCATCTATAACTTGAAACCAGAAGGCTTTGAAAGGACAGTCCAAAGCCTCGACAACAGACCTTTTTCATTTAACAAGGTGTTGGGTTCAAGCCAGTGCAGAGAAATTTCAGTGAGAGCCACGAAAACGCTCGTTCAATTCCTTCGGGACACCCGACTAGTACAATCCCCATAGGCAAAGAGGAACTAACTATTTGAGTTGTTTTAACCCCCCATTTGTTTATTTCTTCCTTCTCACATTCGTAACCTCAACCCCCTTTTTATTCCTTTATTCCTGCCCCTGTGCAGAGTAGCCAGCTAGCTACACTACCTACAAAAAATAAATACTGAGGCTTTACGTCGAAATGTCAATAAGGCTACGTGCCGCGTCCAGGCCTACTTTTTAAAGTAAAGTCATTATCTTAACCATTAAAATAAAGTCATTATCTTACTCATTAAAGTAAAGTCATTATTAAAAAAACTATGCTTCGGGCTTGCCGCGTTTTCATGCATGTACATCCGTCCTCCGTAAAATATTCTGCTCAATAAGACGAGCATCAGCTAATGTTGGTGACGACCCCATAAAACCCCAAGAAGGTTGGTGCACATTTTAGCGGGCAGCTCAACTACAAACGCATTATAGGGTTTCATGTTCGAAAACGCATTCCACTTATTAAATTAAGGTGTGGTCACATGGAGGTTCGAATACATTCTAGAAGCTCTGCGAGACACACAACGAAGCAAAAATTTAACAGTAATATAGGTTGCTATTGCAGCACTGATGATAAATATTCAACCTTTCCAAAATGTTCAAGGTGTTTTCAACTGTGTCGCATCATTTATATTTGTCACGCATATCTCGATTTTGATGGAATCCCCGCAACTCAACAGGATACAGGCTGCCAAGATTCTTGTATAGAGAGGTGTCCTGTCTAAGATGGCAATTCACTAAAGGGCGCTACACTGCCTACGAAAAGAAAGACTGAGGCTTTGCGTCGAAATGTCAATAAGGCTACGTGCCGCACCCATTACTTAGGAAAAATACTAACCTAGGGCTTTAACCCTTCATTTTATGTTCCAACTGATACAGAACATTAGCGGCAAGAGAGAAGGTTGTCTACGAAAAGACGGCATTACGCTGCACCTCGTCTCTTGTGTGCAAGTGCCAGCTGCGCACAGTTGGGCATCATGAAACGGAATCAACGAACATGCAAATAATATTAGGTCTTTGTCTTTTTTTTTAAACATTAATAACGTTTTTTCCCCGTTATTCTTTCTTCAATTCTATTCATGTGACGATTCTCACGAATAAATGTTGTAGTTTCGACATCTATTCAATCTAGTGTTGATTTTACTACTGCGTGATGCTCGTTGAAGGAAAGCAGGTCAGGAGCAAGACGAATTTCTGCCATTCTACAGCGGAGAGACGAGGCACCTCATAGTGACTGCATAACGTAGCGCAGTCTCAACATCCATTTAAACATTACGACTTGGAGCACGCTCGAAGATTCGGCTTTTCCACTGCCTCATGACCAAAACCCAGTATAAAAACAAAAGAACGCCACCTTCGTTCAAGGTGTCTTCGTGTCTCTTAAAATAACTTTAATTATAGTATTCGGGGTACTGCATTCTCAGACATGTAGGAATTACCTAGAGGTGAGCCTTAGCAAAAAGTATGGTTTCTTAAAGGGACACTGACAGGGTATTTATGCTCGCCGAGGTTTTTAGTTGTACGTGACAAATGAGAGCCCTACTACCCAGAACAGAATTTGCGGCTCGAAATTCGGTTTCTTTCCGCCCGAAAGCCGCTGATCAAGAACTAGCCGGGTTGAGTTGCGCTCACTTTCTTTTCTGTGATTACGGGCCGTTTTCTAAGGTTTAGACACAACCACCAAATTTAATCAAAGTCGTGGGTCATTGAAGGCACACACTCGATATTAAAAATAGAAAGAAATATGAAACCCATTTTTTGTGGCTTCTAAAAAGCTGCGAATACGTTGATTGAAAAAAAAAAAAAGTTGCACAAAGAACCGGAAGCAATCTGTGGGTTCACAGCGTAATTCTCAACATGGCGTCGTTTCGCGTATCGTGGAAGTTGCGGGGACGGTGATGGCAGCGGATGACGGGCGTGGAAGCTCTACTTCAGAACTGTTGTTCGCGGAACCGGCGAATTCTGTCTTCTTTTGAAAGAGAAATTTTGGACCGATCAAAGAATTGGTATTCATCCCGTGCGACACGCCGGACCACCTAGCCGATTTGCACGAAGACGTCGCTGAGCCGTCGCCCCCTTCTCGTGGCTGAAGACATCGTTCGCCCAAACGTCAAGCACGAAGTGCGTACTTCGAGTTGAATATGCACGCGTACGATTTATTTACTAGGTGCGAATGTGGCCAATGCGTGGTGCTGGCCGACTTCGACCCGGGAATGCTTCTACTGGAGAAAATCGGCAGCAAACTTTCCAACCAACAGATGATCGGCTGCATTAATACTAACTAAAGTGTTTCCCCGGTAGCTCAGTGGAAAGACGTCCGCTTTACACGCCACGGAACCGTATGCAATGCCGTGTGGGCGCACTGTTTCTTTTCTCAAACATTTTGCGATATTTACATTTTTTTTTTTTTTACAGTTATCACTAAAAAAATAGATCTTGTGGACGAAACGTCGCTGAACTAAATATGTATGGGATTCTCATTTTGACACCTGTGAACTCAATGTAGTCACTTTCCACAAAATGCAAGGAGCATATGAACCGGGTAGCGTCCGTTTTCCGAAGTGCCCGTAAATGTTCTACAGGAATTGCAGTCAGCCATTTGTCCCGATCCCGTTGATCTTTCGGAAGCATGCGCAGACTCGGCCGCCCAATGCCACTTTTTTCGGACGCCGGACATGTGAGGCAGCTTTTCACGCAACATCGTAGGGGTCTTCTTTTTGGAGCCGATCACGCAAATTCACCATGGGCACTCACTACTCATCTTCAACTCTTGAATGCACGAAACAACTCATCTTGAAGCGCAGAACAGCGAGCGGAACAAACATAACTGCAAAGGAATAGCACGGCAAACAGTTCCCCGCCACATGTCGCCTGCTGCGCGCGCAAAAAAAAAAAAAAAGACACGGAGGAAAAAACAAAAACAAAAAGCACGCGTTCGGGTGTAGCCACGTGACTTCCGCCACTTACTCTCTCCTCTCCACCTCTTCAACCTCCGTGCGCAGGTTTTGGTTTCGGTTTCGAGCAGTTGCGTTTTTTGGCTTTATTAAATATATACATGACTCTGTTGCAAAATATTAGGTGGGTAGTCTTCCGACACCATAACAAATCGCCTGGCAAAAAATTTAAAAAAATATTTGAGGGGTGTGAGTGTCCCTTTAACGATCGCTAAAGAAACATAGCTTACCAGTTGCTTCCTCCCCCCCCCCCCCCCCTCGCTCCCTCGATAATGTTATTGACATTTTTGCGCGCGATCGGATAGCTTTGATAAAAGTGTACGCTACGCCGGGATTACGGCAAATTGAAAGTCCAATCGCGTGCATTTAATTTTCTTTTCCTTTGATTTACATTCCGATTGTCAGGATGCGCCAGTTTTCGCTGCACAATTACATGAGATGAAGTTCCTCACTTCTCGCCTTCAGGACTTATCCACTGGGTGGCGTCACCTCTTCTGGAGTTGTAGAGAGCCCATATTTAAGGGAGGGAGCATCTGAAACCGCTAAGAGCGTTAGCATTTTAATCGAGGACGCCTCAGTGTGCAAATTGGTCGCAAGTGAGCATGCGTTGCATGCGCACTTGTAGCTTGTATTGCGAACGACGCGGCTTGTAGACCGCGTGACTCTTATCGATCACGAATACTCTGAAATCTACGCTTTCTTTTAGAATGCCGGGAACAGAAATTAGGGAGCGCCATTGTCTCCACGCAGGCCGGGCGAGTCCACAAAGGGCTCCTTCAGGTCTTCGGGCATTCCACCTACTGCGGCAAAACTGTTGGGACCCTGACCATTGCGCGATAAGACAGGACGAGGCCTCAGCATTACTTTTTCACTCTCTAGAGGACGCTGGAATCGTCATAGACTGTTGTGTGGGCCAGGAGACCCCGATAGAATGGTGAACGCGTGGGATGTGAGTGCGGCAGTCCGACAACGGTGACTGTGGTGACTTTACTCTTTACCCGATTTTATTTCTTTGTTATATTTATAACCGGTCCTGTTTCTGCTTTTCCATTTTCGTCCCATTGTATGTCTAAATGTTTACGTAGGATTTTTACGCTGCACTTCTTTTTGCCCTGGTCATCTTGTTTCTCTTTCTTTTCTTCCCCTCTTTACATCTTAGTATTTCTCTTTTTTTTCTATCGCTCTCTGTCTGCCTCCTTTTTGTTAAGATGTAGGCGTCATTTTAAAGATAACGAATTTCTGCAAATGCATCACTTCTTCTTTCTTCTGCTTTTCTCATTCCTTTATTCCGGGGGTTCCTTCTCTTTCCGGGTGTTTTTAGAGCGCAGCTCTTAGGCGCCCGTTTCCGGCTTGAGCGGCGTCGTCATTGGCGTCGGCGCAATTGCGCGTTGCATTAAGCGACGTTTTTCATAATGACGTCACATGTGACGTCAAGTGTGAAGTCACGAGGGTCACGAGTGACGTCACGAGGGAGGAAGTGAAGGAGGAGGGAATTTTTTTCCGCTATATTTAGCGGAAAAACGTTTCCTTCAGCCTTAGCGGAAACATTTCTCCGCTAAATCTAGCGGAAAAATTCCCCGCTAGATTTAGCAGAAAAATTTCCCCGCTAAATATAGCGGAAAAATTTCCCCGCTAAATTTAGTAAAAACTTTTCCGTTAAGTTTAGCGAAAAAAAATTATCCGCTAAATTAAGCAGAACCCCCCCCCCCCCCCCTAAAGTTACCGAAAAAAATTCCCCGCAAAATTTAGCTGAGAAATTTCCCCGGAAACTTTATCTGAAAAAATTCCTCACTAAATTTATCGAAAACATTTCCCCAATAAATTCAGCGAAAAAATTTCCCAATGTCAATTTAGAGATAAAAATTAGCTGAAGAATTTCCCCGCTAATTTTAGCGGAAAACGTTTTCCACTGTACTTAGCGGAAAAATTTCCCCGCTAAGTTTGGCGGAAAAAATTCCCCGCTAAATTTAGCGGAAAAATGTCCCCGCTAAAGTTAGTGGAAAAATTTCCCCGCTAAATTTAGCGGGAAAGTTTTGTTTATATTTAGCAGAAATATTTCCGCGCTAAGTTTAGCTGGGAAATTTTTCCGCTGAGTTTTGCGGGAAATGTAGCGAAAATTTCCCACTAAACGGGAAGGGAGCAGGAGAGGAGGAGGGGCATGCCCTCCTCTCCTCCCCTCCCCTCCTTCTTCTTAAGAGCTGCGCTCTAATTCGGCATCACAGAGAGTTGCAAATGTTTTTAATATTTTTTTTGTATCTTCTTCCGTTTAATAAGTTGGGAGGGAGAACGTTCATATTGGAAGAGATATCAGTGTATGTTTGTTGCTAGTTGAAAGAACGGTGCCGTTTGTCCTTGTCTCCAAGTGTTGTCATTCTTTCTTTGATTCTTGTGTTAGCGCTCTCAAAGCAATATCATAATTACACGCGATATCTAGCTACTGCCAAATACAGAGTCGCGAGGTGAGCAAGGCTGCGGGAAATACTACTAGATTCGTGGATGACTAAAAAAAAAAAAAAACAGGAAGTGGTCAATTATGTTCCCGCATCTTGCTTTGTGATTGACTCGTCGCTGCACTGCTAATGGCGCATTTTCATTGGCTTCAAAGCGTTGATAAGATGCGAGGGGCTCGTCACTTCCGGAGGTTCCTAAACATTCGGTGGCTCTACTCGACATCAAACCCATTTTTTGAGAAACCAAACTAATCGAGCCTTTTTCGACGGCCAAGACTCTTTCCGGTTTCGAGAGGTACCCAAATAACCACCGCAAGCAAGTTCGATTGGGAAAACTCAGTCCTAGATCAACAACAAGAGGAGCGCTTTGGAGTTTGTCCACGTGTCTGTCGAGAGCTTTGTTTAACCAAGAAACCTGCCGGAAATATTTTTGTCCCCGCCCCCCCCCCCCCCCCCCCAAAGAAAAAAGAAAAGAAAAGTTATTTTCCATGTTCAGTGTGTGTCTTCAAACTCCTTTCCCAATTTCCTTTTCTTTTCGATCACCAGCTGGTATTGATATTTTCCCTCGTGGATTTCTGAGTTGACGACTAAGCTCGCTCACTTTCGACGGAGATATAAATAAAACCCTGCGCGAAACTACGTTAAAAAAGGCAATAGAAGACATCAAATTTGTTTTTAATGAAAAATTTTGAAACGGATTTTGTTGTTCGCTTCTATGACATTCAACATGATTACCACATAAAATTTTAAGCGAGAAAAACGTTATATTGAAGCCAATTAAAAAAAAATCACAGAAGTGTTCTTTATTTCACCGTGTTTCATTTGTCGAACACGTGGATTGGGCGAGTAGAGTGATTCCGTTTATAATCATTTTCTGCTTTCGAGGACTAAATATTTGCACAGAAGTGGGAGTCCGCAATAAGAAACCTAAAAGATAACTTGTTAGCATTTAATTAAACCAAGTCATTTATTTGGTTGGAATCTAAAGTATCCTATGTGGACAATAACCTAGCCCAGAATAATTTAGCATATAACCCTAAAAAAATAACAATCGGCATGCTCACCATAGTTTTAGGAGCACTCCGCCCAGAGTACGTTGCTCTTGTGAGTTGTTCAGCAGTTCCTGGTAGAAGAAATGAGAATTGTATACACATTAGTAGGTTTGTGCCAGCAGGTTGGATATTGAACTAATTAAACAAATATCTGCCATTCAGCACTAGCAGCACTAGATAATCAAGATGTATGATTGGATGGATGGATACGGCTATGACGCCTAACCAGACAGCACGCCGGTGAAACGCTTAACTTAATTGGCACAAAATGGACAATCCTAGGAGCCAAACCGATGTCTAATACGGTTTTGCTTGAAGCCGTTAGCTAGAGTTTGAGGACTTTTATATTGTCGGTTTTATGACTTTTCTTTGGCTCGCTACATAATTTGCGAACTGTCAGACCTGAACCAAAAATGCTACGTACTAACTGAAAACAAAAACAGGAGTGAAACCTAAATCTAGCCCTTTTTGGCAATTTAGGCCCAACGTTTCCCCATGAAAACTGAAAAACCAGAAATGAAAGCTTCTCTACATCAGTTTGCTGATTTAGGGCCAGGAATGCCAAATGACACCCAAACTACCAGCAGTGACGCCTTACTTTTGGACTTGTTGGGCAAACGAAGGCCCGGATACACATTCCGGCCAAGTTTTGCAGTATCTTGGCGTCTTTGGGCTTTTAAGCCCCTAAATTCTCCGACAGAAACCAAATTTTGACCCAAAGAACTGTGGTAATTGGGATTTATATGCGCTTTGAGGCCAACTATTTGTTCCTTTCTCCCATATTCTTTCTCACCACCATCTTCACTCAGGGACATATCTGTTGAAATGTTGGCAACATTGCGTTCATTTCATTCTCAAAACCCAGGCAACACCGTGCGGCCGCTTTTTGTTTCGATGGAGCCAGCCGATGCCAGACTGTTCAGCTATTGCAGTTGTGCGCAGACTCACACACACACGCACACACGGACAAGTATACATGCGTGACCAGGCGCGCACACACACGGGGAGACAGGCACACGTGCACACGCACACACGCACATTCGCGCGCGCGCACACACACAGGTACACACATATATAAACGTACACGCACACTCACACGAATACGCACAATCACGAAAAGACACGCACGGGCACGTACGCGCGTTTGCAGATGCACACAGGCGCGGACGCAGGCAGACACATGCACACATGCACGCGGAAACACGCACATGCACAAGAACACTCATATGTATGAGCAAACACAAGAAAATACGCACAATTACACGCACACGCACGCGCAGGGACACACACGCGCACTTAAACGGAGATGCGCAAGCACGCGAAGACAGATGGACATACGCACACTCACGCACGCACATACATGCGAAGGCCCACCCCCTACACACACACAAGCACACTCACACGTATAGGCACAGATACATGCGAACACACGCACAGACGTAGGTACAAACAAGAAGAAAACGGAGCTTAAACAAAAAGTAGAACGAAGTAAAAGACACATAATTGAAGAAAATGAAACATGGGTGACAATTATTCGCCTCGAGATTCGATTGGCACAGCTCATGTGAATAGCAGAACTACTAATTTTGTTTTACAATTACTAGGAGAAAACCGAATGCTACGCACGCAAGGCCGAAGCCATGGGAAGCGTAGAGTGCCTCAATGTCCTTCTGTTTAGGGTGATGCCATTGTTTGTAGTACCCGATGCCGACAGCACGCGCTCACAGGGGAAATACAAAGAAATCGCAGGAAACAAAATGTCGCCGTTGCACAGTCAGCGCCACGAGCGCGTGCAGGGACACGCTCTTTCACGCGCTTCAGAACAAAAAATAAAAACAAGCGTTCGAAACAAAATGGCCAAAGGTCATCACCCCAAGCAAAGCGCACATGAAGGCACCCTAGGGAAGCGCTAATGCGTTGCTCGCGCACTGGAATCAACTGGTAAGAGCTCGAGCTCTGTACCCTTGCCCGTGCTCTGTGCCGTTAGTGTGGATACTTTATCTCCTCCCGCATCGTGGACAGATGGAATCAACAGGTGCCTCATAGAGAACCATGGATAAACAAACAAAAGCACGATTCCACACAATTCAATCTGGGTATACCTAGGCCTAGGGGGGGGGGGGGGTATTCACTGGACGCCGTATTTGAGGGCGTGGTTTAGAGCGCATGCTCAGAACGAGTCCACATTCAGAGGCTGCTAAGACCGGCAGTCTTGATGGTGCGGAAGGCAACTTACAAAAAAAACTGCGAAAGCTCGCAGTCAGCACGCGCTCAGCAGCAGCGCACACAACCGCCAGTGAATGAGCCAAATAACACATAAATGGCGAAGAAATGAGGCGATGCGCACCGGAGCAAAGTACGACGGCTTTCCCCCAAATTCAAGACTGATTTGGTCTCCGATCGATGTAGGACGGATCACGAAGAGCAGCTTCGATCTCTTCAAAACTAAATGAGGGCGTCGGCGTGTGTGTGTGTGTGTGTGTGTGTGTGTGTGTGTGTGTGTGTGTGTGTGTGTGTGTGTGTGTGTTTGTGTGTGCGCGCGCGCGTATGTGTGTGTGTGTGTGTATGTGTGTGCGTGCGCTTGCGCGTGCGCGCGTGCGTGCGTGTCTGTCTGTGTATGTGTGGACGTGCGTGTGTGCGTGCGTGTGTGTGTGTGTGTATGTGTGTGTGTGTGTTTCAATCTACACAAGGAATTCTTCACTTTTTTCGTTGTATTCTCGTTTTTGTCGTGGCTCGTTTATTTTCGTCGACTTTAAACACCTATGAAACTTGAATGACTTTTAAAGGACTTGCATTCAAAAAAAAATTTTTTTTTTAGGTCCTACGCTCCATTTGGAAAAGTATATTGCACTTTGTTTCAGTCTGCCTACCGGGGATTCAATTCAGAACGCTTTCATAGCCATCGCACTTCAAATAAATGTTTCCTAGTTGTTGGGGATTCAATTCAGAGCGCTTTCATAGCCATCGCTCTTCAAATACATTTTTTCTAGTTGTTTTACCGCGTTATTTTTGGTAATATCTTGTACAAACTAGCAACATAAGAAACGCGGGACATTTTCTAATATGTCAGTTAACCGACTGTGCAGTTAGCCGATTAGAACGCCATGAATCAGTAAACTTGAAGCGTAAATGTAATAGAGCCACGCCATGCTTTTCGTGAGCTGCGAGTGACCGTAATTATTAGGTTTAAGGGGTTGGATATCCCAGCACTTAAAGTTTGCTGTTATTTCGGTAACCTTCGGTGCCCCGTTGCGCTGAACTAATGAGCTCTTTTGAAAATACGAAGCAAAAGAAAATACTACTTTGCTTTGTTTTACGAATGACAAGCTCAATCAAGGTCTCAGTGAATAATTTTGGATTGCCAAACTACTCGATTAGAATGTGATTATACTGTATGGACACACAAATAGGCGGACGAAAGAAAACATCCAACTACCCACGATTACATGATTCTACCCGGAGACGACGGACGACTAGGGAAACAGAAAACAAACACAGGCGTCTTAAACGCAGCTGAATAGATTGTGATCGCACATCGTGTTTTATACGACCTGCATCATGTTTGCATAGGTGCACACAGAGAGTGCCACGCCTCCATAACACGACCAATATGGTACACCCCCGTATACCCCGACCTCTCAACACACGGGTTTGAGACCTGGACTTGAAAAAGTATTTGCACGAAGGAAATTCAAACGCAAAGCTTTTTTTTTTTTTCTCTTTATTTACTTTTGTTACACACGAAGTAAGTTGTCGGTTTCTAAAGGGACAGGTATGTAGCGCTTAAATATTTGTCCAGCGAATTATGGCACGGTGTGCAGACTGCAATCAGCGCTAAGCTTTCCTCGGCTCCATTGAGGTGCTATCTGTTGTGGCGCGAGCTTCATTGATTATTCAGTTCGGTGCGCGCTCCGAATTCAATCTGGACACGACAGGTCATTTGTGAGTGCAAATTTTTCCCCTCACAGGCTAGGAAATGACGAGTACTGTCGTCGTGGTACTGCTGTGCTAATAAATTCGATGATATATGTTTTTTACTGGCTTCCTCCGTTAAGTTTACGTGGACACGCTTGCAAGAACAACGATGGGTCGTTCATGTTGCTGCTGGTGTCTATATTGCCTTATTGTTAGGCCCTACAAAGGCGTGCCCTCATTTGCTAGACGAGCGCCACAACATGGATAGATGGATGGATGTTAATGGCTGTACCCTTTGTAACGGGAGGTAACTTGCGCCACCTAGCCTAAATCTATAAAGACAAACATATGATTCCACCCGCCCTTCTAAGCCAATAGTTTTCTCTTAACTATCACCAGGCAGTGTGAGATATCACCAGGATAACTTTGGGGGGATCGGGCAAAAAAAAAAAAGAACAAAAAATATCACCCCCGCCTTTTTTCTTCCTTCGAGGGAGTCGTCTATTTTCCTCTGGTCAAACCATGTGGGCGATTACTCCAGCATTGGACTCATTGGGAGACAGGGTTGAGACTCTGGGCCGGAGCCACGCGGGATCGTCATGAACCGCAGGCTCAAAACGCGGAAGGTAAGCGAGGAAGCTGAAGCTCGAGACGCAGAGGGAGCCAAGTCTATGAGTGCATGCAAGGGGATAGCCGCGCGGTGGGCAGGCCTTTTCGAATGATCCGAGGGTCCCGCGTATAAATCGATTTATCCAGGAAACTATCGCGCCATTTTCAAAAAAAATTTAGCAGAATTATAGGAACATACAATGGGGGCTAGCAGTGTATATACTAATCTATCATTTTATTGCTGGCGTGTCCTGACTCCATTAAATAGCCTCAAAGAAGCCAATGTAGAACCAAACCTTACCTTCTTAGGCCGGAATGTTTGAATCTTGGTTATAATTCGCCAAACAAGTGCAAAAGTTAGGCTTCAATGCTGGGAGTTGGGCGGGAATTCGGCATCTTTGGGTCAAAATTGACAAACCAATGAAGAGTTAGGTTTCAGTTCTCGTTGTTGTGTTTATCACATGGCAACGTTAGACCTAAGTTGCCAAATGAGTGCCATATTTAGGCTTTACTGCTGGTCCTTCGGTTCATGCGTGGAATATTTGGCTCAAAGTCTGGCACTTTGCAGGTACGGAACGAGTCATTAAAAACTCATACACACGCAAAAAGAAAGGTACTTTGGCACTAACTAACACGCCTTGGACCAAAACCGTTTGCAGAGCGCAAGTTCGTCTGCTTCTTCTGCAGGGACCGTGGTAACGTCAGAACGGCAAGCTCTGATTGGCACAGATTGAAGGATAGTGGGACAATCTCAACGCACGCCGAGCTCTGATTGGCTCTGATTGAAAGATAATGGGCCGACCTAAACGCAAGCAGCCTTGAGGTTTACCCATTATCCTTCAATAAGAGCCAACCAAAGCTCGGCGTTCTGACGTCACCACAACTCCTGCAAAAGAAGCAGATGAACTTGCGCTCCGAACAAGTTAAGCCCCTAGGATTGTCAAACTTGTGCAAAGTTAGGCGGTTTTTTGACGTGTTACCTGAAATGCTTGCTGTCTGATTCGTTCTTCGAAGTTTTTAGCGGCGAATGCCGCCTTCTCCAGACCTAAAGAGCAGTAATAGGATGCTTGGGAGTCTTCATAGCTCGCGTTTTCTAAGATGTCAGTGAGCAAAGGTAGATTTAATCATTTTTTGCTTGTTTGTTTCTTCACTGAAAACCTGCTTGATTCTAATATTCTCAACTGCAACGCCCTATAGATGACGGGGTGGTAGTTCCAAGATGGAGGAAGAAACGGGGATGAATTTTGCCGTGCACCTGCTCGCTGGCGGTGGTCAGTCTGCTTACATTTATTAGTTTGGGGACAAATGCGAAATGGTCATGAAAGAAGCCTATCATAGGTGACAGAGATATGGACGTACGTTAGATAAACCAGGGTGCTGTTTTTTCAGAAGTTGCGGAAACATCACAGAACGTGTGACGCTTTGTGAAAGGCGAGCCTGTTTGGGGCGCCGGTCACATCATTGTGTGTGGCAAAATGTTTTTGTGGGTGGTAAAAATATCGTGGTGTTTGCTCTGTGCCTGGCCACCAGTGCTGTAATACGTGAGCCGCGCATGGTGATGAAGCTCCGGTAGAGCAGGGTTCGGAGTAATGATGTCTTTGTCAAAGGCTCACAGCCCACTGCGTACCGTCGCGGTTGTACCGCATTGTAACACGTGAACAACCTGCGCAATGGTTACCAATAGGCACTTCTAACGTAGTGTAGCCACAGGCTACAGTACGGTGAGGCATTGCGACCAGAAGTTTCCGCTGCACCTTGGAAGCATGATTTTCGGCGTACGCCAGGAGCGTTGTCATGACCACGGTAGCCCCTGGTAACATTATGCAAGAACTGCATGATAACGCCATCGGCGTGTTCGGTTTTTATTTTATTGCTCTGCCAAAAACAATAACAATATATACAGTATACTACACCTGTGTACCGTGTTATTCGGATCGTCGAGACCCACCTTGCCACAACTGCCCGTTTTAAGCAGACCTCACGACCAACACACAGACGCGCTCAAAATGCTACAAGCATATCTTTATTTGACCTTGTAATTAACTGCAAGTAGGTACGCTTTGTTTGTCTTTTGGAAATGCTTGGAGAAAACTGTCCAGTTTTTCGTCACACATCCTTTCGGCGCTTAAAATGAGAACTCATTCCCGATATCTATCGCTCAATACACTGTTGCGAGAGCAGTTTTTTCCTATACTTTCTGGAAAGAACGAACTTTTCCTAGATCGTACACAAGAGCTTTGCACGACTAGCGGGAGTTTTCGCCATCACGTTGAGCGCCGATTGTTCCATCGACCGCAGGACCCAGAATCCGCAGCGTATGCGATCTACGAAAAGTTCATAACGAGATGAGACATTCCGGTCCCCTTGCTCAACGATGTTGCGAAGCGGATCACAATTTCTATTTTACCGCACTCGCTTTTTACTGTAAAAACTGCATGATGCACGAACACACCGACCAGAACAGCAGCACCAAGGCCGACAGTCCCTGCCATCGTCTCGGCCACCGTCCTCACTCCTCTGGCTCTTCATTCGTCCGCGAGAGGGCGAGCGGCCGGCTGAAGTTCCAAATAGGGATGTCACTAGTGCGAACGGGTGACATAGCTACTAGACTGCCAGGGTGCAGACCCTAGAAATGTTGGTCCAAACACAGCATCCCCTTGTTTGTTCATTTGAATGCGATAGCGTTCTTTAGGTACCCGTCCCCCCCTGATTTCGTGGACCTTTCGTGGCTCCTTTCTGGCCTTTTGCGCTAAAAGATTTAGCAAAAATATTTACGTCACGTGACCTGTACCTCAATTCTGTTTCCCCGCTAAATTTGACTGGATAATTGATGTCACCTGACCTGACGTCACGGGACCTACAGACGAATTCAATTCCTCCGCTAAATTTAGCGGAGAAAACTGACGTAACGTAACCTATGCACCAATTCAGTTTCCCCGGAAACGTTTCCGGGAAAATCAACGTCACGTGACCTGAGGTAACGGGACAGACAAATTTAGGTTCCCCGCTAACTTAAGCGACAAAACTTACGTCACTTGACGTACGCACCTATGCACCAATTCAGTTTCCACGTTAAATTTAGCGGGAAAATTGATGTCACGTGACCTACAGTCCAATTCAATTTTCCCACTCAATTTGGCGGAAAAATTGATGTCACGTGACCTGACGTAATGGGACCTACAGGCGAATTCAGGTTCCCCGTTAAATTCAGTAAACAAATTGACGTCGCGTGACCTATATACCAATTCAGTTTCCCAGCTAAATTTTATAGGGAGAACAGATCACGACCTGAAAATCACTTATTCATCAACAACGTATCGACGCTAAATCAACGCAACGTCATTTCAATATCAGATCACCTCATGACGCACGATCGGCGCAATGTCAATCGATCGTCATCGTCACATCGTCGAATAATCGAATCGAATAAGGATAAGGTTGACCTAGAAGTCGTCCTAAACGTCATCTTTGACGTCGTCCTCTAGGACGTCGTCCTAAACGTCGTTCTTAACGTCGTCCTCTAGGACGGCATCCTCGACGTCGTCCTAGACGCCGTCCTTGATGTCGTTCATGGCCTCGTAAGAAAAGGAGGAGGCAAACATTGACGTATGATATCTCAATTCAAAGACCACCAACAATAGTGGTTTCTGCAGCAATTTTTTTTTTTCAAAAGACTGAAAGACCATTTTTAAATCTATTATACCTGAATTTACCATAGCTTTTAGTAAACATATACGGAATGAGGCACAGTTGTTTCTTCTATAGTGCGCGAGTTTTATTTCGTGTTTTTTGTATTTCCGGTAACTCGCGTGTGTCCTTCTTTTGAAATAGTTTTAGATACGACGTTGGGGTTTAGACTTGATATTCAACATTTAGAATGTTAATTGTAAGCTGTAGCTAAAAACAATCGCTGATTTGGTTCATTAACCAAAATAACCGAGCTATTTGCACTTGACTAATTACACGGTGGTTTGTGCTGAAAAGCATATCAAGCTGCGAGACGTCGCGGTAGTTCCTCTGGGGTTCACAGGAGAGTTTCTATGTGTACGATACTGCCTCGATATATTTCCGCTCTAGCTAAATGCATTTCGAGATATATGGAATACTTGTGCATCGTTTCACTTTCATATCCTCTACTTTTGCCACTTGCAAGGCGTCATTGCAGGCGTGTATACTAAGACAAAAAAACAACTAATCTTTTGAAAACTGAGTGAAATCCAAACATTGTTCAGAGAATAATTACAGCATAAATAAAATAGCGCAAAATTGGCAAAGACAACGCAGTAGACAGGAAAGACGCTAGCTCTTATGGCGCACCGTGCATTCACGAGGGCGCCCATCAAACCATTCTGCCAATCTTGGCAGCGAGGCAGCTATGTAGCTGCCTCGCCTCAGACACGATCACATGGTCGTGTCGCCGCGGGGTCGATCGGGATCTCGAATTCGGCTCCCGACGTGCCGCTTTCTCTCCTAGCCACTGGATGGCGCTGCAGGCGCCCCGTGGCGGGCGAGGAGAAACCTCCTCGCCCATCGATGCATATATACTCGGTGGGCCAGGGGGCGAGGGCCTCTAAGAACTTCGGACGAGACCGAGACGCAGGCAGGTGGGAGGCGACCGGATGTAGCATATCGCGGGACACGAGGCCTGGGGGCCTTCTTTGTGTTTAGCTTTGGGCTTAACGTGCGTTTGTAAATATTTGTGTAATGTCGCTTGTATTTGTAGTTTAGTTTGAGTGTTTTGTAGCGTTGTGTTTTTATTGTACCAATAAACTGGGAGCGGAATCCCGCTCCCGTGAAAGAACCAGGCTTGACTCGGGTTGTTGACGGACCACGTGGGAAACGGCGAATCGACGGCGGTACGCGAATTCCCACACTCTTTACGGCCGCATTTGTCCTCTTTACTGTTTTGCTTTTTTCTCTCTCGTGCTGTTTTATGTGAGCCTATACTTCGTTTCAGCTTCGGTCCGAGCGCGGCCGATGTAATGAGCCGAAGGGCCAATCAAACAGCGAAGAGGCACAACGTCATGGCGTGCTCTCTGCAGTTGATAGGACTAGCTGGTGTTCGCCGTCTCTCTGTGCGTACTCCTCCGCCGGCTAGTCCTATCAAGCGCAGAGAGCACGCCATGACGTTGCGCTTTTTGCGCTGTTGGGATTGGCCCTTCGGTTCATACCATCGTCCGCGCTCGGACCGAAGGTGAAACGAAGTATAGTTATGCACCATCTAGCCCAGCAACATATCTCCTATGTAATCATTGACAGCAAAAAACGAAAAAAAAAAACACAGGGCGTGGTTTGTTTACGCTCCGCTCCTTAATTCGTGATTTGTTCTTCGCTGTTCTTAACGGCTGATGTCGCAATCTTATGGGATGTGGAGCGATAATAAAATGCTCACCATGCCTTACATTTCTTAAACTGTCAATAGGTATAGAGGAGATTACAGTGCCCAATTCAAAACCTCCACACACGTGGAACCAGCTCAACGCTCTCAGGTGTTCCACCAGCTCAATTGAAGCATTTCCTTCAACCCTGATGATATTAAGCCACTTTGTCGGTAGGTGTAGAAACATGTACGCTGTTAAAGGGTATGCGCGAGTTTATGTACTATCACAATCAATATGAGTGCGAACACCGCTCCGCGTGGCCCGCGGTACTACTAGTGCTCCCTGGCGATTCATCTTTTAAGTATAAGTGCACCTTGCGGTCGAGACATATCGTCTCTAGCGATTGCCGCACCACTCTGCACTTTCAGGTCGTCTGCTAGCAAAATATGGCCGGCGAAACCGCGAAACTGTTTACCAATACCGAAGCACATTTTTTTTTTTTTGCTAGCAATGTGCGCCAGCAGAAATAACGTGTGTGAATATTTTTAGGGTCATACTTTTGATTAGAAACTTTTAGTATATTATTTCGATAACTCCGATAACAATACCCCATACATCGGCGACCTTTTAGCATGAATCATATTGTTAACAAATGTATCAAAACAATCAACTAAGTCTGCTGTCCTTCACGTAAGTTTTGCGAGAGCAAAAGAACGCCAATGCGCACAGGCAAGAAGTTGGCGCGGTGCGAGCGTGGGTGATACGCTTCATCATGGAAAGCAGTGCGGAAAAAACGACGAGCACGTCCCGTGTCTTTCTTCTACGTCATCGTCGTTTTTTTCGTGCTGTTTTTCATGATGAAGGGTATCATCCCTCCTCTCACCGCGCTAACTTCTTGCCTCTGCGCATTGGTGGTCCTTTGCTCTCGCAAACTCGCGTGGAGAAAATAGGCAGTCTTAGTTGATTGTTTCGAAAGCCCCCCCCCCCCCCCCCCCCCGCCCGCCCCTTTCCCCGATAACAATCTGATGTATGCTTGAAGGCGACGGAGAAATATGAGGTATTGTTACCAGAGTGTTGGGAATAACCTACTAAAACTTCCTAAAAATAAGATGACCCTAGAAGTATTTATACAAGTTATTTCTGCAGACGCATATCGCTAGCAAAACAATGCGCCTCGTCATTGGTGAGCAGGTATGCGGTTTCGCCGACCGTTTTCCGCTAGCAGACGACCTGGAAGTGCAGAGTGGTGTGGCGATCGCTAGAGATGATATGTCTCGACCGCAAGGTGCACTTATACATCAAAGAGCAAACGCCAGGGGGCACTGGTAGTACCGCGGGTCACGCGGAGCGGTGTTCGCACTCATATTGATTGTGATAGTACAGTTTATGTGTCTACAACGTCATAATTTTACCTTCAATCGTGAGCTTCGTTTTCAACCCTCCTCATCACCATTTGAGCCTCCGTATATACGTTCTCAACATATCTTCACTTTTCCGGCGCCGTCGGTCTCCATGGCCTTTCTACGGAGTCGCGTCAGTCCTGAGTCGAAATAAATAATAATACTAATACCAACTCGCTACTGATGCAGTAGCGATTTGGTATTGGTATTATTATTAGCCTTACGTATTTTCGTGTACCTCTGAAGCGCGTATTTGACAACAATACGATGATATAGTATACTAATCACTGCAGTGCCGCTTCCAATGTTTTACGATATTTAAAACACGACGATTGCAAAGACTACATTCATAGTGTTTGCTTTGAGCACGCAGAAACAGTCAATTCAGTATAATATTGGCACCGCCGACGCAATGCGGTGGCGATAAACTAGATCGCTCCTGGGTTTTGCGAGCAGTTGCCCAGCAAATGTTTTCTGCTTTAAAACGTTAAGGGATGTCCTATGGCTTTAGTTGCAAACTGTGGTTATCGGAACCATAGCCTTCTATATACGACAAAGCCTGGCAGATTGCCACGAGAAGCGGCCGCCGAAATGAAAAAGGTGGAGCGGCAGAGAACGGATTAGAGGATGATGATGATGATGATGATACTGCGGCTGCTCCCTTTCTAACCTGCGGGCTCGATTTATCGTGCCCAAGCCTGGGGGTGAATTCACCACCCCCTCTGCGTTACTGGCGCCCCGCTGCGGAGCGATGCCTAAACACACTTCTCCCGAGCGAACAAGTGTGTTTCCGGTCCTCGCCGCTGCAAATGCTGTGCGCTGACATCCAGGTTCCTCGAGAAATGGCTCCTTGATGCTCTGTGCTACCAGATCCTCGCGCTCCACATCTGCGACCGGGCGCTCTATGGCTCCGTCGTTGAGCTGCCAGGCATTGTGAGTATAGAGAAGACTATGTCGGAACACTAAGTATTGGGGATACCGCTTAAATTAAGTCACCAGCAAGGTGGGAACCGCGGGGACGGGCTTCAGTTGTCCCGTTTCCCCCGCGGGCTTTCTTCCTTCTACAAAACTTCAACGTCTCGTGCACCTCGAGCTCACGCGGGGGGACTAAAGCACGGTGGAAGGCATGGAGCACGTGCTGGAGGCCGGGCACTCGGAAGCCAAGCTATGCAGTTCTCATTTTGTCAGCTACTATGGTTATCTCCGCTCGTTTTACGCCACATACGTCTCGTGAAAAGACCTCAACGAGTGCACTACTTCGTCGGTCTCATGGCTAATTCCTATTCTGGGCTTCCCCTTTTATATTATTGGCAATGATATTTCGAAAGCTTAGCGTCTTTCTTTCTTTTTTTTACTTGTCAGTACGTTGCCCATACTCCCCACCGAAAATGAAACATCACTTTCGCTTGGAGGTTTAGAGCACGTTAGTTTTTGTATTTACGTTTTTATTCGCGGTATTTTTCGGGTATGTATTTTGCCCATTTTTTATTACATGTATTAAGGAGAGCTCTTTTTATACTTTTAAGAAGAAAACGTTCGCTATTGCAAATAAATGATGAATACAAGCATGCGCGACGTGTTTCTGAATCTTCGAGGGAGTTTAATTCTCTAATCCTCTTAGAAAGCGGTGGGGAGCCTTTTTTTTTTTTAATGCCACACAGCGAGAAAAGATTTCAAGCGCGAGCTTTTTGCACCCGAGACCATCCCAATCGGGAGGAATTAAAACGGATTACTGCGAGAAACCCGGACGTCGAAAAGAAACAAAAATTCAACAGTGCACTCGACCAAAACCTGAAGCAATCGCCTGCTTTATTATTTTGCTAAATTCATGGACTGGCGCATAACATTAGAAGAATCCTTGCCTTTACCCCTCTAAGCAATTACTACTATAAAAAACCTTCCCCAAAATTATACCTTTATTCTTATAAAAAAACAATATTATACTCTGTGAAAAATGGTAAAAAGAACGACGCTTTTTGTGTAACTAAATCTATATTTATTTAAATTATAATTTCATTCCAATGCGCGTTCGCGAAAAGGCATATATTTAAGGCTGTAGCCCAAGTATGGCCACAAGGCATAAATATTTCGAACTGATATTCACATCTCAGCGACCAGTGACAGTTTTGTTTTGATTCCTTTTTGTTTAGAAACACGTTTGCTGGTTGCCAGTTGCTAGACCACAATTGAAGGGGAGGAAACAAAGAAAGAGAAATGCACATGTCATCGAGTAGAAAGACAGCATCGTTAGAAGTAAGTGCCCAGTTGTTTCGTAGACTTCAAGCGCTCTCAATCACGATGATGTGTAAACTTTAAACGTAGTATACAAAGTTACGACCCTATGATGTTACAGCAACACCACCTTTAGAGAGCAATTTGGTGGTCCTCCAGCATCCGCGTGATATTTTTTACAGCGAGAAGCGAGGGCCATGAGTCACATAGTTGTCCCATGCACAGAAGCAAGGAGTACAGATGTGAAATCTCAAAACTGCTGACGGTTACACCGGCTTATATACTAGGCAATTCGAGATAATCATTCTTAGATGGCGGCGACCGCACTTACGGAGTTTGCAAATATGTTACTTTGTTCTCCTCCATGTTCCGTATAAAGCGTACCGTCTCCACGTTCACGGAGTGTATCTTCAAATACAAAGCATTAGCACAGGTTAAAACTATTTAGGGTTGTCTCTAGAGCAACCTCAAATAATGGTGTTTGAAGCGGCAGACGTGTTGAAGACGGAAACAGCATTAGTGCTGTTTTTCATGTAACTGAGTGCACACAAATATGAACAAAAAAGACACTACGACACAGGACCAGTCCCAATAAGGTATGTTATCTCTTAAAAAGAGCCTGAAACGAATTTTGGGCTGGGATAAAGGAATTTAGATTGGGATTTTACTAAATAGTAGCACACCATTTAGAGGCCCAAAAGAAAGAAGATAGAAAGTCAAAAGCGTGATAATCTGTGCGATATTTTGAAAACACATCGGACTATTTCATACTTCTTTCCCTTCGAAAGCCCCCTGCGTTTGACACTGCGGTTGGAGCTACGCGATTGCCGGACCAATCAGCCGCCTCTCTTTTGTCACCTGATTACATATCTGCTGGTGGATATGCGGGAGGGACCGTGATCAAGTGGCAAAGTATAGAAGTGTTGGCTGGCCCAACGAGCACGTAGTTTCCAGAGCACTGTCAGCTTAGGTGTGAACGGGGTGGGGAAACAACTTTGGACTGAATATTGAGCTATGGGTTAATCTTCGAGGGGAAGAATGGCGATGTCTTGGTACACAAACGAGGGTCCGAGCAAGAGGGGAGTTCCTCCTTCCCCTCTTCTTGAACTGCTTTCTGCGCTGTGCGATTTGTGAATGGAGGAGAAAAGTTAAGAAGGAAAAAGTTCAAAAATCTTTCATGGCCCCTTCAAGGTTAACGTTGTTACACTGAACAAAAACCTGCTTTATAATTATTGTCAGGCCACATTTAGAACTCCTTCCCTACATAAAAAAATAGATTATTAGAATCTATTTTATAGTGAAAGTGCGTCGTGACGGTGGTTTTGACAGTAAGATATAATGGAGCACTCTTGAAGCGCGTCACCATCATTTTGATTCTATTTCCGGGCAGTTTTAAAGGACCGTACATTTTTGGGTTGACGACTAAACCCAGCGACGTAAACAGCTTCTTTTCAGGCGTATAAAAATATTCGCATATAAAAACGTGCCAGTAGCTTCATCATAAAAAAAGAGAAAGACAAACAGCAAAATTAGGGAATGATTTGTTTTTAGATGGGAACAGGGAGAAAGCCTTGCCAAGCGGGCACTTTCAGGATCCGGGCGACGTATCCCCACGCGTTCTAACAGAAGCAAGCAGATATAAAAACGCGAATTTCGTGGTGTTTCCTCAGTGAAAACGCTGTTTACCCAACATCGTCCTGTGATGGAACGCCGGAATAAGGTTTATGCACTTATGCGCACCACTCGAGCAATTCCGCCGGCCAATTTTGTTGTCGCCCAAGAAGCGAGGCAAATGCTTCCCATCACGCTTCGCTTTTTTTTCATTTCTTCTATAGGCCATTGGAACAGGTTCTCCCCTGCCCTTTTTTCCTAAGGCATGCTTGTCCGTTTTTTTATTGTTTTCGGTGCAGGGCAGATCTATTTGTCTTGGCTAGTTGTGGACGCAAAAGCAATTCTATCAACCTCCAGTTACGATCTACCACGAAAAGGATGTACTCAACGCGTAAACATGAGAAGAAGCGTTGCTTTCACAAATAGCGAATACCTGCAAAGGATAGACCAACTCAACTCGCTGACGTCACTCCACTGCGGTGGCGCTGCTGTTGGTACTGCGCTTGCGCAAACGCTTTGCTCCTCCCGATTTGGTTTCTGCGCACGCGCCGTGCCCACACCTGGTGTGGGCTAAGCGTGCTTGTTTGTAAACAGTGTGCTGGTGCATAGGAGAACTTGGAGGACACTTAAGCTTCGCCTTTAAGAGCGGAACGCGATAGCATCATCGGGCCCCGTTCGCATCGCCGTCCCATTCGCTTCTCATGCTTTTCATGCCAGTTTAGTAGGAAGTGCTGCGGACATGGCCTAGTCAGTAGTGTGTCGGGCTTGCAACCGAAGGGTCGTGTGTTCTAATACAGCATAAAATTTTTAAAATATTTCTTTAAGTCAAATCAATTACACTATAAAGTTCAATCATTCAAGACATGTGGCGACCTTTATTTCGTACTACAAGTCACGTTTTTTTTAATAATTTTTATTCCACTCGTGATGTCGCGTTTCCCGTGATTGTCGTGGGTCGTTTGATATTCCTGGGCGAGGCCATGTGGCTCTGACGTCATGACCCTATCGATCAATCAGGATTTTCGCGTCCCGCCACGGACGTTGGCTTTTCTGCCGTGCCACCGGGGCAGGATTTTCTGCGACATGAGCTCCATAACGCTTTCGCGTAAAAAAAAAATACTTATATAGAGCTGATGGTACATGCGGTGACTGTGATCGTCGTACACTCCTTAAAACAAATAGGCAAAATCAATGTCTGAATCTTATCACAGACAGAACAAAACTCGGCAAGGTCTGTCTCTCGCACACCGGGCCTCCAGCACGCGTTTCATGCCTTCCCCCATGCTTTGGCTGCTCGCGCACGCTCGATGCGCACGAGACGCCAACAGATTGTCGAAGATAGGAAACTCGTACTGGAGGCGGACAACTGAAACTATCTCTACCGTTCTCACCCTTTCAGTGACAAAGTGGAAAGTTGGGCCAGTTTACTCATACTCAAATATATAAAAGCGCCAAAAATGACAGGGACAAAGAAGAGTGGATACAACACAAGTCTCACTCGCAACTGAAGTTTAAGAAAAACACTTAATATATAACCCGTGGTAAAAGGTTTATTCGTCACAACAATCAATGAAACCCCTTGAAAAAAATCAAACTCTTTCCCTGGGAGTGCAAGGGAAGGTTGGCTGACGCACTCATATCCTTTGGCCCTAACCTTAAACGCCTTGTGTACCTCACAGCGCACCTTTTCTTTATATTTCGCTAGATTCTTAACAACATGCAGGACTGGTGAGCATGGGCAACGACTACAATGGACGGCGAGATCACCAGATGGGCTTGCTTTCATGGCTGCCGCATGTTCGCGTGGACGTTCATTGACACACCTACCCGTTTGAAGAATGTACACGAAACCGCAAGTCAACCATATCTCGTACACCACTCCCATGGCACACTGATCATATATCGTCCGGTGTTTTATGTTGCACTGCATTTTACTTGGCTGGGGACTATTGATTCTGCGGCAAAGACGTATACCGTTTTATCGGGGGCTGAGAATACCACAGGAACTTTAAAACGCTGTGTAACTTTCTTTAAATTAAGGGACATGTCATGCAAGAAAGGTATAATTGCCGGTCTTATTTTAGGCTTTTTTCTTGCCTGTTAGTTTGCCCTTTGTATTTCTATAACAGTTCGTCCGAAACTTCAACCAGGCAGATTTGTTCGAAACACTTGCCCTCTCAAGGGAAGAGTTTGCTTTTATGAAGGGGTTTCATTGATTGTTGTGACGAATGCGCGTTCTACAACGGCTTATTTATTATGTGTTTTTCTTGAATAAACTTCAGTTGCGAATGGGCCTTGTGTTGTATCCACTCTTCTTTGTACCTGCCATTTTTGGCGCTTTTATAAACTTTCAAGGGACCATAGGTGTTTTTTTTTATTTTCATTCAAAATATCATTCATTTATCAGTTTTAGACTAATAGAAATTAAAGCTGAAGACCCGTTTCTGTGAAAGAGAAAAAATTTGTTCAAATCTGATGGTCCGGCGTTGCCTGGGACAAATGAAGGATCAGGTTGAATGCCTTTCTACTAACAGTCGACACCACAGGTTATTGAAAGTGAAAGCCGACGGCTCATGCGAACAAACTTTTGTGCACTCCTGTTTGGCTTCCCCCCTCCCCTCCCCCCCCCCCCCCCCCCCCCCCCCCCGTTGTTAACTACGCCGTTTATGTTCAGTGCTATCCTGAAGTCGAAATCGTGCGGGATTGCTTTCATTCTCATTAATTTATGAAATCAGACAATTTTTCAATCTCGATATGTGCACTCATCTTTTGACTGGAGTACTTAACATTACCACTGGCACAACTCAGACTGCCTGCATATGCATGCCACCGGCGTTGAGATCGTCGGGAAACGTGCTTTTACTTCCTAAAAAACCAAAATAAAAACTCACAATTTGAAAAGAAACAACATGCAACTAAACTATTTCCATTACAAGTTTAGCATCCGATCTGGTGGCGCCTTTTGTCTGCTCAACTCAGATGCTATATCCTATTGTCTGGACCATCCTGTAATATGAATTAACAACAGTTCAAGGCAACCTGGTCAAGCCAGCACTAACGTTATCTTAGACAAAGATTGCAAACAATTCGTTTGCCTCAAACTGGTTAGTGTAATTTGTAATATTTGGGCAATGCAGACGATAAATATTTGATATAGAGTACCTCGGATTGGACGCGGCACCACTTAAAGAGTGCACACGATGGAGTACTTAGAAGCCGCGGCTCGAGCGCCTGAGAAACATGATTTTAGGAAAACAATGGCCAATAAAACTTCTCAACAGCCACGCGGTGTTCAAATATTATATCCTCAGTTGTTGTTTTTTTAATAAAGAAGCAGGAGCTTTTGGTGCGTAATATTTTTCAGTCCCGGTGCGTTAGTTTTATGTTGATTAGCATGTGTTTAATCATCTATGTTAGTAGATTTTCGTGTTTACTGGCTTCTCTTTTGTTGCATGCCTACCACTTTGCAGCCTTGTCCTTTATTATGCAACCTTGTCCTTTATTTTACAACCTACTTTTATTTTTTTGAATTGTTCGCATTCATTTACTCGCGTAAAAACATAATTTCGATTCCCCGGGGAGCGTCCCTCTCAGTTCTATCAATAAGTCACAATAGGTAACCAATGAGGAATTTTTGTTGTCTGCGCAAGATCGCGACGTGGACCGGACTCTGTGGGCGTCACATATAGCACAAAAGGCGGCGCCACAATGATGTCAAGTACGCAAGTCAAAGGATGACATCTGACGTCTGATATCATGCTCAGATGATGGCTGATCTTATTAAGATATAGCTCCCCCCATTACGCCGCAGTCGGCTGTTATAGGTTTCCAGCCGTACGTCGATAGCATATGTTGTTTGAAGGGAAGAGTTTGAGGGAATTGTTCGCAACTTTGATTGGTCGAGCCGCGTGCCAGTAAGGTCGTAAAATGACGAGCCGCGAATGCGTTCTCCTTTGGACCAGAACATTGCTGATCCGTTTGCAGAAAAAAGACGAAAAAGCTGGAAATATAAGTGAATTGAATTCTCTTGGTGTTCTTGAGGAACGGCATTTCAAGTTTCTGGTGCTGAGGAAGATTTTGATAAAGCAAAATTAACGAAAAACTCACAACCGTAAAGCCGGTCGTGGGGAAACTAGTGCAACGTCTTACGACTACACCCGCGAAAATATCCCACCCAAAAGGAATGTGCTGATAGTTTAGTGATAACAGGAGCACGCCCCTCCTTGCTTCTGATTTCGCGGAGTTCTGAGATTCAACCCTGTTGGGAATAATATTTGTTTCTTTACTTTTTGTTTTATCATAATATTAATTCACAATGTAGTTCCAAAATTGCACTCCACAACAAATGCGAGCCGCGGTGGAACAAGCAGCATGGTTACGATGGTTGCCAAAAGACTGAAGACACGCATATATTTGAAACCGAAACTGTGCGCAATCACGTGATGTAGTGGCGCCCAACTAATACAAGAACGGCACTAAGTAACTCAATGTTTATATCACTCCAAATCTATTACTTACAAATTAAATATTGAATATCTCTTTAACCTTCCTACATAGCCCATGCCGTTTTGTTGCTCGTGCTGCAGTAGGGTGTCGCGTGGTCGTAGCAGCTATGTTGCGGGGCTCTCGAAAGCAGCACCAGCCACATATGGCTAGCAGCAACCGAAACGGGCACACAACTGACTGGTCCAACTGATGCAGAAAGAGAGCCCATCATGCACAAAATGTGATTGTGGAAAGCAGCTTGGGAATCCCAACACTCAGCGTAATGTCATGCTGAGTCCTTAACATTTATACTTCCTTGGGATTGCTCCGTTTCACCACTCACGCAAATCTTGGCAGTTTACCAAGCCTTCTCTATTTCACAAAAACCACTAAAGCAGTTGGGAGTTACGAGGAAGACACGGAAGCAACTAAATCACAAAAAAATAGCACGAGGACCCAATTTGATGCCTGCAACAATGTGTTGTCATGATTTTTTGATGTGGAATGCCATGCTTTCTGCCTACACCCCAATGTGCGTGAGTAATGCTGCTAGGGGGTGCACCGGCAGAGCTGCTAGAAACACCTTTCTCTGACCCACCCTGCTCTATCGATTGTAGGACTACCAGCGGCTCGGCTTCCAGTTGATGCGGGAGGTGCTGTAGGGCCCTACTGCCTAACACGTAAGTCATTTATGGCCTGACCTTTGGGTACTCATATGTTTACCGTACTAACAGAACCCATGCTTTAGCATCGAAAAGGTAACTTTTTTAATGCACCTGCAATATATGAAAGAAGTTCACTGTGCGGTGATAGAGCCGAACATGTCATAGGCAACACATCGCTTCTATCTTCCATTGAGGATATTCATTCATAAAGGGTGAAAAAAATAATGTTGAGAAAGAAGGCATAAACGGCAAAGAGCTCTCTACTCTACTGTTGTGGCTGCACTCTGTTGCAGAGCAGGATGACCGAGGAATGTCCTTCCTACGTCATGACTACGTAGCAAGTTCCCCAACGTTGCTAGATTACCTTCCATATAGGCTCCACATGCATCCACCAGGTGCTCATTGAAAGATTGTTTGATAAGCTTCAAAATTAGTTTGCTTCTGCCTTTCAGTAAAAGACTAGTATTTTTGAGGTTATGTTGCAACATGCAACACATTAAAGCTAAAAAATGAGCGCTGGAATTTGGTTTCCATACCCCTTCAATGTGAAATTGTTTTTCAGTTGCTGACGAGGACACCCTTGCGGAGAATGAGATTGTGGATCCTACCATCGGCCTCCAGAATAAGGATGGAATGGTAAAATAAAAAAATTTCACTTTCATGCAGTGTATGATATACATTAAAAGAGTTTAGGATAGTGCAGGGGTGGCCAGAGTGACTTGGAGTTAGAGCCACAGACAAAACTACGAAAGTTTAGAGTTGCTGGAAAAAAGAAAGGGGGGGGGGGGCTACTTTTAACAAGAAACGATATGGAGGGAACAGTTCTTTCCAAAGAGGACACGTATAATGGGCGACTACAACAAATAACACTAGGCATCAGAAAGTCTTTTCCACCGCTAAGAAAACATTAATACATGATTCACTAGCCAGTCACTGCCCCTGACAACTGTTATGCGTATACGGTTGAAAGTCTTTCTAGAACAACAAAGGAAACAGGGTCACAGGACGCATCTATGTGGCAAAAAGCATTCCAGCTGTATGTATGTAGTGTGTTGGAAGGCTGCCTCGACTGTGAGCTCTTTTTAAATCCTAGAACTCTTTTCGTCTAGGGGACACGCGTCATGGGGACATGTTTTCCAGGGAGTCGCGAGCCGCACTTGGACCCGCAAAGAGCCGTGTGCGGCTCGCGAGCCTCAGTTTGGCCACTCCTGGGATAGTGTCAGCACAGTAGATTGAATCGATTGCAACCAGAAGTCATTCAAACATTATTGTAGCCAGGCTCTTAATTGTAGTTATAGCCAGGGCCTGGAAAACATTTTATTGTCACGCTCACCTGATGCAACTAAGGGATTACATACCTGTTTCATGCAAATGCCATGAAGCTGTGTAGGCCCATCAGCTTTGCAGATGCTTATGAAGATAGGAATTCATAGGAATTGCTGTTTTAAATTTAAAGGCCTAAATTTCATGCATGTAATTATTTTAGTGCATTTTATATGCATCTTGGAGTATACAGTACCACTCTGCGTCAACGACTGGTATGTGTGAAGCTGTTTCTCGCTTTTGTTTATAACAGATCCATGTCGGACAAGGTGTGCACGTCAACCAGGAATCGGGGCAACATGCGGAAAGCAGAGTGCGACTCCATGTTTCGCAAGATCACTGCTGCTTCCATACGGCACCCTCTCCAACAAGGCAAAGGCAGCAGGGCAAGAGAAGGTGTTTGCCCCACTCACTCCGCACAAGGTGCAGGCTCTCTCATTAAGCAAACATTTTGTTGAAAATCTTGATACGAATCTCTCGGAGTCGCGTAAAATATTTCATGCTAAATTCGTATCAACGAAAGTGAAACAAAATTTATATTTTGAAGCACAAGGAATGCATGAATCTGCATTTATTTATGGCAGAAAATATTTTGATTGCAATTTGCACAATTCTAACATGCCCCCGATAGTAACACGCAGTTATATTCAATCCACGAATGTTAAAAAAAATTAATTAATGCCGATTCTACCATGCAGATAAAATAATGACTGCTGAACAACATACACTTCGTGGAAAGCATTTGATCAAATGCGCATACTCGGAAAGTGCCCACACTAAGTGCTGTTGAAGTCCTACATCGAAAACTTGCGAGCGAAAATTCGGTTTCTTTTTCTTTCCAATCAAGCTCGCATGTCACCGTGGACCACACCGAAGACACCACCAACATCACTCGGTTTTCTGTTTTTGCCTACGCAATCACTTTTTTTTTAGAGATAACCTTATCGTAAAATCGGTTTTGCTTTTCCAAGGTTGAAACACCATTCCACAGGATCGCAAAAACAAAACAGCGAATTTGGATTCAGATTGGACTGGATTTGAAACATGTGTTGATGGTGATGGGGCTGGCCACTTTGCACAGTTTTTTTAGCATTTTGTTTAGTTTTGGTTTTTGGGTCCGATTGTAACACGCATGTAATTTTGAGCTCAAGTCCTTGGGTAAACAAAGTGCGGCTGATCCCTGGCAGCAGCAGGCATTCAGCCGCCCGGAGCCTTGGCAGCTTGCAGTCGCCGATCGTGGCCTCCTCGCCACCGTCGGTTGTGGAGCACGCATTCGTATCAGCCGTCGCAGCGCGTCGAGGTATTCGGAACACCCAAAAATGTTCACGTTGTATACGCTTCGGCCGGGGAGTTTGCGAATTTGTTTTATTCCGAAATTCGTACCAATTAGTATCACCGAGATTTTACTCTAGTAGGTTCTCCGGATGTGTGTCAAGGGTACCCTGCCATGATTGAAAGTGAAGCATAACAGATAATAACTGTAAATAATAATCGCACATTTGTATTTTGAACAGATGATTTTATTTTTCGTTCTAAGCAGCGAACTCGAGCAAGGGCTCTAAGAGTAGTCAACGGACAGCTCGATGCATCGTGGGGTATCTGGCAAAGCTGGCGTGGTTACGAGCTGTGCCGTGCGGGTGCATAGTGGTGGCGTAGACGTGTTACAGCCTAGCCATTTGAAACACCTCTGGGCTTTACGTGGACCAACGCGGACTAAGCCGACTAAGTGCCCATGGGTGAGATCAGTCATGTCAAGGTCATCGCTTTCAGGGCGAGATTACTCCAACAGTTGAGTATACCTCCAAAGAGTGGCGCTGCTCCGATGTGTAGTGCAGCTACATAGCGGTTTTTGCTATGTCACGACTACGTTTCAAGATCCCCAACATTGCTAGATTACCTCCCAACGAAGCTTCGGAGGCATCCACCAGGTGCACATTGAAAGACTGTTTAATTAGTTTTAAATTTAGTTTTCTTGTGCCTTTCAATGAAAGTTTGTTGTTTTTGAGGTGATGCTGCAACATAGCCCACATCCAAGCTAGCGAATGAGCTCTGGAATTCTGTTTTCATACTCCTTTAAGATCTGTTGTAAGCTACATTCTGGCATTGGTGTAACTTCTTGTGAAAGTACACTTCTTCGAGAAGCACGAATTAATGCCTAGAGAAAATTAATTTCGGCATTAGGAAAACTTGTTTGTTTTGCTTTGTTTATCTACTTTTTTTTTAGTGGGTAGAGACATGCATCAGATTAAACTTCAAAGCAGCATGTTGAAGTAAAAGAGAAATGTGCAACAATGCAGGAACAAACATTCCATCGTCTTTAACAGCCCACGCTGCGAAAGGCATTCAATTCTATTAGCTATTAGTTTCAGGAAAGAAAGGCAACGTAAACTGACCCTCTTAGCATTTGCATTCAATTTTCTTATGGTCATAATCTGCTTGTTGACATGTATGTATATTGCAGGTTTGAAATGCACCTTTCATGATGTATGCCAACTGTAGGGAGGTAAATGTTCTGAATTCATTTTAACCATCAATTTCTCTTCTTTCTTCAGGTGACTCCCAACCTAAGGATTACTTTGTTATGGATATCTTAGATTGTTAGATCGGATATGGGCATACTTATGACTACTGTCGTGAGTGCTCTAGAAGCAACCATCACTTCATGCAATAAGTAAAGAAATAATGGCTTGGAGACTTTTAACAGGTTAACTAAAACGAGCATTGCTATAATATCCCGAGGGTAGCCTCACCTAAAATTGAGAAATTTGGTGAAAATGTAAGGTAGTCTACCTTGTAGGGTACTTCCAAAAAGGGTTATAAATATTGTAGCCAGGCCATGAATGGAAGATCTTTCACGGAAAGTGAAAGATTGTTTTTATATGGAACTGCATTGTTCTTTCTGCTGTTCATGATGCTATTTTCAAATTCTGTGGCCTGTCTAGGCTGTTACCACAGCGAGGGATGACAAGCAAATATAAGCAGTTTTCAATGCTCATTGTCTACTTATCTACAGTTGTAGCTCCTATTCCTTACAAAGTCACTGGCCTAGCAGGGAGATTTATAGACATGGGCGACCTGTTTTGTGCTTAAAAGAATCTAACAAAAGCCAGGGTGGGCTGTCTATTGGGAGTGGAACATAAATCAGGATACTGCGGTACTTTTGTTTTTATGTTAATCTCTG
Source organism: Ixodes persulcatus (assembly GCA_013358835.2). NCBI lineage: Eukaryota > Metazoa > Arthropoda > Arachnida > Ixodida > Ixodidae > Ixodes > Ixodes persulcatus. The sequence goes on from JABSTQ010005771.1 coordinate 63,243, forward strand.
AACTGTGTAAATTCTAAGAAACTTTGAAGGTTTGTTAGGTACCAGCTGCCACTTAACTGCTTCCATTGAGACTAATTTACACTTGGTCTTCTTAAAGTATGACCCTTCATTCTGTATGTATGATCTATATTGTTTTAAGTCTGAGCACTGCAAAAAATTGTTACCCTGGATTTTCAAAATTCCAGGCTGCTTTTGGCTACACCTGAGGGAGAAGGGGTACCACCAGGCTGAAAGGGCAGCCCAGCACCAGAAGTTACGGTGGTACCTGTCGGAAAAGCTGTCTGATCTCAGGAGAAATCGCTAAAAAGGTATGTGTGTCTATACTATAACTTCCTTAATTAAGTAGAATACTATTTTGGGTCTCAAGTTTACAAGGAGTTATTTTAAATGACGGTATAGATAAATTATTTAGAGGTAAATATATCTCTAAATGTTTATGCAAACAAGTTTAAAGTGCATATTTGAATCTGCTGTGCTGCGAAGTTCTACAGAACAAACGCGTGACCAAACGATGAGTTACATTGAGATGAGGAGAAACACAACGTAAATGAATGGGCGAATAACTATAAACTGTTTGTTCTTTTCTTTTTTCTCCTCTTCCTTGTCTGAGGTTTTCCCTTGTGTGAGTTTGGAAAAATTAAAAATCTGAGAAATAATGAAAAATGTTTTTCATGAGAATGCGTGGACTTTCGATGTTTGTGGTGTTGTTTTCTGTTCTGTACTATGCGTTCGGTTTCTATGGTGTGAGAGGGGGCCTTGAAGCTGGTGCTAGTGTCCTCCTAGTTATGCTTTGTAGTGTCTGAGCAATTCAATTTCCTTTTCGTTCAGTGCAAATGATGGATCACTGACGCAAGTGCCGTGCTTTCCTGATGCCATGTGGAAGGCCTCTATAATTTCGCACTTGTTCCTGTCTTTTGATCTGTCCAGGACTGAGTTAGTTCCGAATAGCGCTTCGCAGTTACATCTTGCACAATGCGCTGCCAGATTGCCGGGTGCTTGCAATTGCCCACATGCGTATTTGTGTTCTCGTAGTCTTTCATTTAGGCACCTTCCTGTCTGTCCAATGTATGATTTTCCACACGTCAATGGTATTTTATAGACGACCCCGTCTACGCATTCGACGAACTTGCTTTTGTGTTTTACCCGACACGATGATTGACCCACCTTTGTGTCTCATTCCCTTTATTACATTTTTGCA